>JAHWFP010265498.1:0-20844 GCA_023313725.1 Lithobius niger | reverse complement strand
TATTAAGTCCTTAATTTGTGCAGACTGAAACACTCTCTCAAAATTGTCTCTACGGGTTTTTGACACAAAACACGTCAAACTTACAGCAGATTCATCCCTGAACTCCTCGTCAAGTTCAAAAGGATCGTTTTCGTCGAAGGCGTGGTTGATGACACCATCATAAAGTTGTCTCAGCGTGATGGATTCGGCGTATCCTCCAACGATGCCCCAATCATGCAGTATATTATGCGATTCTGTTATAATCTGTACTGAAACTGACGACATTGTCGCCAAATATCTTTAGAACATTAGAATTATTCGTGACAGCCAGAAATGGACCCAAAACTAGGTCATGCACGAACGCAAACAACTCCCGACCTTGAAATGATTCGCGTCGTCTCATTGGCTCTTTACGACTCACGTGATCGTAGCGACGCGGTGGCTGTTCTCAAGTGACGTCACTAACACCGCCGCCATACTGGAAAAAGTCGCTGCGTCATTTGTGGCGCTAAGAAGCTACGAGCAAAGGCTCAGGCCCCATTTCGTTTAACAGAACAGATATTCGAATGCTTTGCTGAACCCGGATGTACGCGCAGAGAACTTTGGCACATGAAATGGCGGCGCCCACGAAGTAAGATAGACGCCCAAGAAAAGATGATCGTAGCTGGATTTTTGTTCCAATACATCGCCAACAAGAATAAAAAGAAGTTACCCTCACTCAAAATTTTCACCCGCACAGGCCTGAGAAGCAAACATTTTTTTTTTCGCAGCCTAAAGGATCCACCATTCTGGTCTACAGATCCGCACTAAACACCGTTTTCAAAGCCGCAGGAAATCGACACCTTCTTGAAGATTACCGGATCACTTCCCTTCTCATATCCTACGAAAACGAACGTCCCTCCGTGTATCTGAAATTCCAGAGATGGGATCTCCCTCTGGTCTTAGAATCTCTAGCCAGGGAACCGTACGAACCTATTCAAACCTGCCACATTAATCACTTAACCCGGAAAACTGTATTCCTCACATCTCTTGCAGCAAGTCTACGAACCAGCGAAATGCAGGCTCTCTCGAACGACCCAGCCTACTGCTTCTTCTTTGACAACTCCAGGTTTATCCACCTCAGACCGCGACCTGACTTCTGTGCCAAAACTCAAAAACCTTCCGAATCCTCCCAACCGATTATCATTCCAGCATTAACAAACATCTACAACGAAGAACCGGAGAGAACACTTTGCCCCGTCCGAGCACTCCGATATTACATCAAACGAACAGCGGACCCTGAATGCCGACATGGTCGTCTACAACTATTCCTACCCTTCACCAAAGGGACCAACGTAACATCACCCGCCATGATATCCAACTGGATCAAAACGGTAATCACCAGAGCCTACGAAGATGAAAGCATCAGCTGCACCGACAACAACATCAAAGTTACTGCACACGAACTAAGGGCACTTTCAACCTCCTGGGCTTTTCACAACCATGTCTCCATCGCTGAAATCCTTCAAACCACTTCTTGGAGAAGCCAAACTGTCTTCACCAGCCACTACTTCCGTGACATGACAAGACAGGAAGGAGATCTACACCGCCTTGGCTCCATTGTAACTGCCAGAAGTGTAGTCAACCTCCCTTAAGCACTTTGCAACAGAAACGAAGACCCCTGCAAACGGAAGCAAGACCCTTCAAACAAACGGCCCTTTTCAGGGCCACCACATTTTACGAAAGAGATCCAATATGACTGTTTCTGTTTTTACCTTAATAAAGTGCAAAGTTTTCGTTTAACTTTTGGGGGAACCAGTACGCAACCCGGGGTAACTCGCCATGATGGTGCCCGCCACCTATATTGACGAGGTCAACTGTAAATGCAATTACATTTACAGGTAGTAGAAATTTTCTACCGACGACTAGAAACTTAAATTTTGGGGGGGTTAAAATTAGTTTCTATCGTCTTACGAAAATTTATACTACGTGTAAATACCCACTCCGTTCGTGATTTTGTTAATCAATCCAGTTCATGGTTACAAAGTGTTCACCAATCGTGGCCAACAATACTTGGCCACGTTCTCCTGCACGTCCGCTCGTGGTTTTGGCGCAAAACCTAAAAGTCCTTGCCGTTGCACAAGTGATTTTGGCGCCAACAAGAGTCAACCACAACACAACAGCACACAGGTAGGTACGAGGGTGAGCCAATGTCCGTTACAATATACATACATTTTTAAACGAAAATTTTGATATATACAAATTTGTATAATTAAAATAAAAAATTAAATTAAATTAAAAAATTAGATTAAAATAAAAAAAAAATTTAAATAACGTGTCACTTTTTTTTTAGATAGGAGTTTTTGCTTCCTGGATTAATGCCAAGCCCTTTTCTACTGGCGCTGATATGATTTTAAAGTTAAACGTTTGCTGTCCGAATGTATCAGATTTAATTTTTTTTTAAATTAAAATTAAATAAAAAAACTTAAAAAGTTAAAAAAAAATAGTTTAAAATAACTAGAAAATAGAAACGATTTTTTTTTTAATTCTGCTCTGGACCTGCATTTTTAAATAGAATTTTTGCTTCTTGGATTGGTCAAAGCTCTTCAGTGAACTGGCGATTTAAAATTTTGTTTCCTGGATGTATTAAATGTAATTTTTTTTTTAAACTAAAATTAAAAAAAAAAATTTAATTAAAATAAAAATAACTAGCTAAATAAGAGCATGCTTGACGATTTTTTGCAGCCCGGATGCCGAAGAGTCTTAGCAAAGCTTTGCATACTTGAAGATTTTTGCAGCCCGATTCAGTGCATGCACTCCAATCAAAGGCACGATTTAGAAAAAAAAAATGGCGGTGCAGGATCGAAAGCTATGAATCGCTAAGCAAAATGGGTAACAACATAATGATAATAAGTGTTAAAATCCTTAAACAAGCAGGAATCAACTGTAACGTATCCTGCTTAGTATATTACCATCCTAGATGAGATCTTATGGTTACATGATGCAAACTACTCAACAACAGTTGGTATAAACAGGTAAGTGGCCCACTAAAAACGCGCGGAAATGTGTTAGTTATTCATCCAAGATTCTACTGTCAACATCAAGCACAGTTTTACAAGGTTTTACGATGATTTAAGCTACTGAAATTAATTTTTTGTTTTAAGACCTATAACAATTCATCTCAACTATCGTGAATACCCTTGGAAAAGGTAAAGTAGATGACAATATCAAGTGATTTACTGATCTCTGTCGATTTTTGGAAGGTAGTCAGTATCGGCCAACCAAGGTAGCGGTTCCGGGTACCGGTTCCGATACCACGGAACCGTACTCAGAACCGGAATCGGTATCGGAATCGGTACACCACTAATTCCTGGTATCGGCAACATGGTACCAACGCCGCCATCATCGGTTCCACCGCCTTTCCCCACTGCCGAAGCTCTCAGAGCCCGCCCTCATTCGTGGGCTAAACTTGTCTCCCCGGGATCTTGAAAATCTTGACGCCAATAGTGCTTTTGTCCTAGGACTCGGTCAAGTTTTTGCAATGGACTTAAAAACTGCACGTTCCGCCGCTTCGGAAATACCTGCTCTTCGCATCTAGGCGGCAGCAGCTTCGGCTCTTGAGGACAAAAATAACTTCTTGCTTGCTTCTAACCAATCGTTGGTTGATGAACTTGATCTACCGCATCGTATCAATTATGCCCTGATTAAGGAAAGTATAGCTGACCATCGCCTTTGCCATCTTTTCCTCCGTGGCGTTGGTACTATTCAGCTTGTTCTTGCACTCGCCACCTTCGCGGGTCTACTCATAATGTGCGTCCGATGTCAGTCCTTCCCATCCGGATAATCGAGATGCTCCTGGCAAACCGCATGTCTCGGCTGCCTCGTCTACCCACACGTCCGATTCCACAGAATCACCTACGCATTCCCGTTACGTTCCGGTTCAGTCGCCACACGGTTCCAAGACACTCCTTCCATCAGACTCCCCGTCCGCTGTGATGGACAGGACTTGAGTGCAGCTTGGAACGAGGCTGCGACGGCTTCATCCTTCACTAAATTATCGCCGTACATATATGCCAGTATGACCAAGCCCGTGACTTTGTCCCTGTGTTTCCTGGACTGACTGAACTTCCTCGTAACCCTCCGTGTCGACAGCCCTGCCAGACTTGCCAGCTTCACTCCAGGGGCTGCTCCTTAGAATTCTGCGTCCTTCCTTGAGTATGTCAGCTTTTCGAATGTTTCCAAAAAATAAACCCTACGAGTGGTGTGGCTTGGAGTCGTTCGACGTACGGGCATCCTTCCCACTATTTTGGGATTAATTCCTGTGGTTCCTACTGACTCCAGGTGACTTTATTTTCTGTTTGTTCTCTCAATCTCTTCGAACTGTTCCTCGCCTCTGTTGTGCGGACCGTATAATCACCTTCATTTCGCCTGCATCATTTTCTGTGCGAGTGCTTCATGTCTTCAAAAAAAAATAAAAAAAGAGAAAAACAAAAACAACAACTACGCGATACCGCAATCCGTTCGGTTCCTTTCGATGTGATTCACCGCCAACACAATCGTGTCTTCCCTTTTATCTTCTATGCCTGGAATTTTACCGAACGGACTTTGTGTCTGATCGGTCAGATACCTACCACGGGAAGTCCGGAAACGGATCATTCGTTCCTCACACCCGACAGTGTTCAGTACAGTGTTCATCACATGTGCTTCCACGGGTCTTCACCGTTATGCAATGCTTCAACCCTGCGACCTACTAGTTACCCTCGTTGTTCCTACCGACGTTCTGACCATGGCAGGTAACCTACTCTTTTATTATTGAGGGTTTGTTATCTCGCCCACGGAACGCCCGCCCTCTTATCCGTATTCCTCCTGTCTGGTTCCTTTCCGTCATTGAACTATTGTGTTCCTGTCCGTATTCAGTTTCTTGTCTGCTGTATTAACCTGGCTTCTGTTCCACGAATATATGGGCCAGCGTTCGTTCCAGGACCTGTTCCTTGGGCCGCCGACTCGTTGCACGGGCCGGGTCAACTTTGGGTCCGCCACCCGTTGACAAAGTTTGCTGTTAAGAAAAATAAGTAATGTATATTTTCATCGGCAATTAAAAAGAAAAAAATACCAGCTGCAACTAGTTGATTTTTGTTTTTATTGCCTACGATGAAAATATACATTACCTACAGTCCTGTCCTGCCTCCCCTCTCACTCCCAAAGTTACCGAGAGGGAAAAAAATGAGACAGTTCCCAAGCGGACCGCTTACATAGGAGGCCTGCACCCGCGCATGCGCAGTTATAGGGGGCAACGAGTACGGCAGAGAAGACAACTTCTAGGGGATAAGAGCTACAATGGGGGGGCGGGGGGGCTGCTGTTAAGAAAAATAGGTAATTATATTTTCATCGTAGGCAATAAAAACAAAAATCAACCATTTGCAGTTGATATTTTTACTGCTAGCCTAAAATATTTACCTGTATTTTTAATGCTTTACAATAATTTGGAAATGCTACCCGTCCTAACATGCTAATTAAGCACTCCGGGTCCTTGCAATGGCGCTCCCCGGGGCCTATGACCACCGACAGGTGGCGCCCCTTTCCCGATTCTCCACACATTTTGTTTTCGTGATCAGTCGCAAAAATTCTGAATTGTTTCGAACATGGATTAGTCAAATACCCCCAAGAAACGTGCATCGTGCCCTGGAAATGGCAACGGGAAGTGTGTTAAGAAGCTGAAACCACGGGATCCACACCCTAGATGCCGCAGATGTAGGATTTGTAACTTCTGGAGTTTCAAATGTGGTGAGTGGTGTTCTACAATGGATCCAAAAATCGTGGCAGCCATCGAGGCTACTTGGGCGGATTCGGATCGTCGGGCAGTTCTACGACGAACAGAACGTGAAATGGCGTTACTAGCAAGTCATGCGGGTATAGATCAAGATTCGGAACTTTTAGTTGAATCGGGGGACGTTTCAAGTGTTTTGCCGTGCGCCAGCACGCCATCGGACAACTCCTTTGTCTCGGCACAGTCCGGGACACAGACAACTACCGAACAGGCAACGGACCTTCCCAGTATAGTGGCCAAGTCTGTGGCGGAAGAAATGGCTAGAATCGAGTTAATAAGGAAGAAAGAACTGGATAAAGCCGATCGTAAACGTGCGTGGAAACACACCAAGGCATATTGGATACTTTCGTGAGTTATTTCGGGACATAGGAGGCACCACGTTTGCCCGCAGTGCTTCAAGCAGTGCCGCAGGTGTCAGTGCAAGTCGGCGGACAGAACATGCTGCAGTCGGCGACACTGCCGGGAAATCCACCACGTAACGGTCTGGCCGTAAGTAATGTTGTTGATATGGATGACTCTTCACCTAAACGTAGACGCTTGTTAAACAAGCAGCATGGGTATGGAGTCTATGGGCGTGCCCCTACAGGCTTCCTCCCAACAGCTGTCGGAACCATCCCGTACACGCTCCGGGGTGGAACCGAGACAGGCTCCTTATGGCGCCAGCACGGACACGAGCGGACTGGGTCCCGCGCACAGTTGGGTCCGTTCGCAGTCCAGGACACAGGGAAGCAGTCGCGAACAGGACACGTCTCAGTCCGGGACGGTAGATGGTGGAGGAGGCTGCAGACCGGAGTCAGACCCAAGCATCTCTTGGGGCTTTACGGGTTCATGGGACAGCCAGTGGGCCACATACAGTGGTCAATGGCCGTGGCCGGGTTACGGTGGTGGGAGCGGACGGTCGGGTCCGGGTCAGGACAGTACGTCACAGACAGCCTCTCATGGGTGGAACGTAAATCCCCCCCCCCCCTCCACCCCCTCCACAATCTGCAATATATAGTGCGCGGATAGGAGCGTCGAGATCGCTAGTGCAGTGCAGTACACAGACCGACGACGTGTTAGTTCAGAAGGACACTATACCACCGGATGTTGCCTTAGATGACCAACAGGCGGACAATGGATCGCAGTCCGGGACAGGTCTGCCGGACATGTAGGACCTGTACGCAGCGGAAGTAGCTTTACATCAGCAGGGGCTTCAGGTGACGTCCCAACAACAAGGGGCAACACAAGGAGGGGCGGATCCGACGGAGGGATCGGACAGTGCTCAAGAAGCCATTGAGTGGAAGTGGGTGGTAGACGAGGTCTACAATTCACTACCAAGTTTATTTTGCCCAAGGGTGGTCATACCGTAAACGGCGGAAGGCGAACCACCGGCCACGTATTACGCTAACATTGATCGTGTTGTCAAACCACAGAACAATTTGCCTCAGTCACAAGTTCTTTATCGTCAGCTGTTGGAGAACGGAGGGGTGCTAAGAGACAAGGTGAATGTGCTGTCGGCTGTGGCACCTGCACTGCCTCCGGACTTATCGAAGGGAACTTTTTCTTTTCCTTTTCGGTTGGTAATGCCAATGCTCCCCGTCTAACACGCTACAAAACATACGAGGAAACTGAGTATGTCACGGCGGAGGTTAAGATGGATATGGATTCATCATTGCAATGTCCACAATAGATTAACCCTTTATAGCCTGGCGTCCCTTTAAAAGGACTGCTACTGAACGGCAAACAACTAAGCCCCAACGCGCAACGCAAGCTTTATGAGGGGTCCCGGGGACCCCGAGTAAAGCGAGCAGCAACAGCCCAGTGGTCAGCGTCCTCATCTGCAAACCAAGTGAATACCGGATCGAATCCCGCGACCGACCCAACTATCATACGGGACTTTAAAAAAAAATATCCAGTTTGGCATGTGCATTAAAGGGTTAAGATTGCAACGGTACAATTCGAGGAGGAAAAGAAAGTCCTGAGAGCTAGTCTTAGGGCTAATTCCTCGGCAGACACGATCTATGCGGCTGCTACGGTCAAATTGACGAACTTCCTCGCAGCCCCACCGGAGGAACGGGACTTGGGTGAAATTGACGGTGCAATCAAACTCATGCGGAAAGGCGCAGAGTTCCACACGGACGCAGTGAACTCCGACTCCGGAGGGCGCACAAGCGGGCGTGTGCAAGGACTCACTTAAAAACCTGCGTCTGTTACCCATCCACAAGTCAAGTTGGCTGTTCAACGGTTGTCTTCTTATCGTCGCGCCCGAGTTACGAGACAAGGTGAAGCCACCGTCTACCTCGCATCGCCAACGGGGAAACAACAGAGGCACCGGAGTGAGCAGAGTGCCCTTTCGTGAGGCGCTTCACCCTGGAAGCCAGGGGCTGCCAAGACCTACTCAAACCCATCAGTAGACTCTATCCACTCAGAGCGGAAGTCAGAGAGGTACCAGGGGCTGCCAAGACCTAGTCAAACCCAGCAGCAGACTCTATGAGAGGTGCCAGGGGAAGAGGATTTCCACCGATGGGCAATTTTCCCCGAAACCGTGGAGGGGGTCGCAGGGTCCCTAACACACAGCATTGACAACATTCTGGTCCCCCCCCCCCCCGGTGGAAGGCGGGGGGCAGGATTTCGTGCCATATCGGAATGTGGGAACGTTTAACGACAGACAAGTTCATCCTCCCAGTGGTGTCATGAGGTTATATCCCAAACTTTACGTCGGCGCCACCACTCAGGTCAACACCACCACGCTGGCTGCTACAAAAAACCGGAACCACCGGAGTATGTGGCGGAGATCGAGTCGCTGCTCGGGAAGGGAGCAATAGTGGAAGCACCTTTCAACACCCCAGGGTTCTTCAGCCCGTAGAGGGTGATCCCCAAATGGAACGGGTGTGTGATATTGATCTTCAATCTGTGACATGTCAACGATTTCATTGCGACAGAACATTTCAAGATGGAAACGTTAGCATCGATCAGGGAAGCAATCCAACTGACGACTTTTCTACTTCCATAGACCTGGAAGATGCTTACCTCCATGTACCATTACACCTGAGCGTGCATCATTTGTTCCGTCTGGTCTGCAAGGGAAGGTCTACCAATTTGTAGTCCTTCCTTTTGGCCTGTGCTCAGCGCCCCACGTTTTTACTGTGCTCATGAAGCCGGTGCTAGCAGTGCTTCATCGGGCCCTTATTTACGCGCATGCGTGTCTGGACGATTGGCTCATCCGGAACCAGAACTGGAATCAACTGGCAAAGGTCACACAGAAGTGCGTCGAGCTGATGGGGCAGCTTGGTTTGGGAGTGAACGCAAAGAAGTCAGAGTTTGAACAAGGGTTCAAACAAGGGTTTGAACAAGGGTTCGAATTCCTGGGAGCGTGGATAGACTCCCGCCAGTTCAGCATCCAGCCGTCGAAGGACCATGTGGTACAGGTGATGAGGGATGCGCGAGAGTTACTTCAAGTGCAAGGCGTAACGGCGAGAGAACTCTCACGAACAATTGGCAAAATGGATTCCTGTGATACCCTGGTCCCCATGGGAACTTGGAGGGTCCGACCGCTTCACTGGCTGCGGAAGGAAGACTGGATGCCGAGGAGGTCATGGGAGGACTGCATTCGGCTGGACAGAGCGTCAATCGAAGCCATTGCATGGTGGATGATCAGGAGCAATCTCCAATCGGGAGTACCAATCCACGCCCCGACGTCGGATTGGCTGCTACTCACGGACACATCCTCCTCGAGGTGGCGTGCGACCGTGGGAGATGAGCAAGCTGCAGGTCAGTGGTCGAAGGACGAACGCCTCCTGCACATCAACGTGTTGGAACTGAGGGCAGTTTGGCACGCTCTGCTACTGTGGGCACACAAACTGCGGGGATCTTCAGCCCTGGCATCGGCGTCCAGACAGGGCGAGCTGGCAGCACTTGCGCGAGGAAGAGACTTTTTTAGGGCGTCGCCTCACTGGTCGCGCATTACCCTTATGACACGCATAGAATTCAGAGCCAAGAATTCCAAACCGGAAGAAGAGCCTTGCCCTATCGTGATCAGTGTGCTGGCACCTACACTAGAGGCGGGATGCACAGATTAGTTGCACTGTCCGGTCAAAGCACTGAGGTTCTACCTGGCTCGCACCAAAGACTTCGTGGAGGATGGCACAGAGCAGAGGAGCAGATCTTGGGTACCCCTGCTTGTCAAACTTTCACTGCACAGGGAAAACCTTACTAGGGGAACCGGCTATGCCATCCACCATCGCTCGATGGATTTGCAGGACAATTGAGGAATCGCAAGGACACCTGGAGGGGTAGTTGAAAGGGGCGACCAGGGCCCACGAGGTGCGTGCATTAGCCACTTCATGGGCATTCGCGGCGGGAACACCGCTGGGCAAAATCATCGAAGCCGGAAGGTGGAAGAGAAGCACCTTCGTGGCACGCTACCTGCGAGGAGTAGGGATGTCGGTGGCCAAGAACAGGGACATCAGCTTCATGGCAGCGGGTAAAATAGTAAAGAGAAAATGAGGTAAGGGGTATACACACTCTTTTCTGTAAGGGCTATACGGTGATATGTGGTGACTCTGGCACTAAGTTGTTGTGATAGATCACACTAGGTCTTGCAAAGGCGAGGGTTCGACGCCTACGGTTAGTAGAACAAAGTCAGTATTAAAAATACAGGTTAAGTATTTTAGGCTAGCAGTAAAAAGTAGGTTTTAGCCTCTAAAAATAGTTTTTAATTAGCCTAAAATACTTACCTGTGAGCCACCCTCCTCCCGCGTCGAACCGTCTGACGGGGAGACAAACTGTGGAGAAGCGGGAAAGGGGGGCCACCTGTCGGTGTTCATGGGCCCCGTGGAGCGCCATTGCAAGAACCCGGAGTGCTTAATTTTCATGTTTGGGATGGGTAGCATTTCCAAATAATTGTAAAGCAATAAAAATACAGATAAGTATTTTAGGCTAAGTAAAAACTATTTTTAGAGATTAAAACCTCATTTTTGTCTTTACGGTTGAGATACGGCATATGAAATATATGTGGCGGCTACTTAAGGGCTACTTCTTTCTCCTTTTAAAATGTACAGAAAGGTTTAAAAATCAGCCATTTTCAAAAGTTCTTCTGCGTTAGCACTTTATTTCAGATGATGTAAGGCTCCAAGAAATTTATATAAAAGTAATGAAAACATTTATTCTTAGAACCAACTTTTTTGTAATATAACCCTGAATTTAGTACTAAAAATTAATCTCAAGTGGGGTACCGATATCGTTTTCGAACTAATTTGTTAAATTATTTGTGGTATTGATTGGGAAAAAATAGTTCCCATACAGCCTTAACTTTTACCCGTTTCCTTATTATCTCATAGATGGAGCAGCAGGATAAGGAATGTATGAACGTAAGGAATCGTATAAAATTCTGTTGCTCTTAAAGGAAAGCTAAGATTTCAGCACGATCACACTTAAAACTTAATTTCATTTACCTGCTTATCTTTTCCTTATTATGATATGTTTTCTAGGTTTACTTTCGATTTTGCGTTCGTTAATTGTTTGAGAACGTTTTCGCACATGTAGTTTTCTTAACTTCGGTATCTGCATGCATTTGTTGTTTGTCCAGGTGGTTGTTCCTCCAGTGCGATGCGTTCATTAAGTCCAGTTGAAGTATCGGAAGAACATTATCGGGAAATGTTAGTTAACCACAAAAGGAGAAGAACGGAGTACGAGGTATGTTCACCCATCTACCTGAAAACACAAACTGTGCTGAAATTTTGAATGATTAGCTCTTGTTGTCACAAAATAGTCCTTACTGCAATGAACAATAGAATCATTGCTGCCGTACTTGCAGTAGCTTAGCCGTAAAGCAATTAGTGTTTAATATCTAGTTTTATTAATAAGTTAATCATGGTAATCAGTAAAGTAGTATAAAGTTTCCAGAAATCTATATATAAATTTGGCTTAATGAGCAGACTTAATAAGGGATCATGATTAAACAAACAAAACTTCAATAATACTGGCTATTAGAGCCGAGATCAGCTTTACCCTGGAACAATCAGCAAGAGGAAGAACGGGTTCATTCTTGGCATGGTAGCAAAGAAAAAGGGCGAGCGGCCGAAAATGAGAACGGATATGCGCTCTAACAATTAGAAACAAACACTATTGCTACAATACTGCAAAGTATTACCGCCGAATTGCATCAGTGGGAATCAGCTAGACCGGCATATGTTACACCGGGGAACAACTAGTGTTTTTGAATTGCTTGTGGTTACATACTTGAAATGATCAAATATGCACTTTACCGGAAATCCATCATCAGATTTTACGTCGTTTATTATTTACTAAAAAAGCTCTGTAAATTGATTTTTTAAATCAGATTTTATATTGCAAATCTTACAAGACAATGTTTTTAGAATGTGTTGACTTTGTCCTACTAGTATTTCTTAGTCAGGCTAAATTTGACACTAAAGCTGACAAAAAAACGAAAGCCAGCTGGTTCAGGAATGTTTTGAACTTAAGGGTGAGTTAGTGCATTGTCAAAAGTGCCCTCTAGGGCTTAAGTCGGCTGACTGGTTAGCACAGCCATCTCAGCTGCCGGAGGTTCCGGTTTTAAATGTGGCCGCATCATCCCAGAGAAGTATCCTGGAAATGTGCCCATGTCATTGTGGCATGTACAAGATTCTAGGAATTGTTAGCAAAATTGTCCGTGTTTGTCCCAAGATAACCGCAATATAAAAAAGGATATTAAGTAAAACTAGAGGAAACCCATCCTCCGAACGGGTGTAACGAGTGTGTGGCTTTGTCATGTGATGTAGTGTTATTGAATCTATAACAGGCACTGCGAACAACTGCTTATTTCCAGTAATTTGGCGTCATCTCACTTCGCTTGGGGAAGTTAGTTACTCTTTGAAGTTATTGCTCTTCACATACTGACTCGTATCTAATGCCGCAAGAAACCTGCACTTGTCTATAGTAAGATTTCAATGACTACATATTTGTCACTATCCAGATGGGTGTTGTAACGTGTGTTCAATGTAGAAGCCAAACTTGAAGTAGTTAAACCTTATTTAATGCGGAATAATCATGACAAGATTTGGATTACATTATTACGTTCTTTCTCAACACAAGAATCAACGGGAATAGAACACCGGGCTCTGAAGCCCTTGACTTATATATATGCTCCGGTCGGATCTAGAGCTCCACCGGACAACCAATCAGCTCGTGAGTTCGTTAACCAATGCAAATCATGGTTACAAAGTGTTCACCAATCGTGGCCAAGAATACTGGGCACATTCTCCTGCACGTCCGCTCATGGTTTTGGCGCAAAACCTGAAAGTCTTTGCCGTTGCACAAGTGATTTTGGCGCCAACAAGAGTCAACCACAACACAACAGCGCACAGGTAGGACGAGGGTGAGCCAATGTCCGTTACAGTGTAATAAACTTGTGTGTGCCCATGCTGCATCAAAGTAAGTTTCTTTAATCCCAATTCCCAAGTTAACACACATTGGCAAACAAAATGCTGATTTTCGCTCGCTTCGCTCCCTCTCACTCAATCATCACATCTCTCTTACCACTATGAAACCTTATACCCCTTTCCTTCTTGCCTGCAATGACAGTGCGGTACCATCGAATTTCTATGGCAGACACTGTGAACAACTGCTTATTTCCAGCATTGTTAGTATCTGTTTAACCCTTTCCCACCGGCCGCATTTGCCCGCGAAAAACTTGGGTGCATTTCCTCAACTCGCCCGCAACCGCCTGCCATGCTTAGGGTTCGCTTGAATAGCATGGAATGGTCTGGAATAGGACATTTTCAAGGCAATAGCGAAAGTGAGAAATGTGTGAGGGGCATTATTTCCAACACGAGCATGTAACCACGAAGAGAACATCCAACAAAAGCGAAAACTAATGGGAGCCAGTCATGCTACCTTTGCCAGAATAGAATATATTTTGGCAAAAGCGAAAGTTACCTTCCCCTGACAATGGTAGTCTCGGAATGAAACGAAGCTACTACATGAACGAAAGCGAAAGTCGTATTGCAATGGAGTAACATGATGCGAAAGCGAAAGTTAAATCAGAATAGAATAACATAATGCAAAAGTGAAAGTAATCCGACACCTGTGAATCAAGCTTGGACTGATTCTTTCCTTTCTCATTCATTCACAGAAAAATGTAATAACGAGTCTTGTTGCACATCGTCAACAAAAACTTTGTAAGCACCAGTCGAAAGACTTTTCCGTCCGGAATTTTCTGTCCAGACCCACTGCAGATGAAATTCATTGGGTGGACGTATAACTCATTACCGTTTTCTTTCCCAGTTTCTGGAACAGCAGTAATCAATAGAAAACATCAAGGCGGCAATTAGTCACTCCCCAGTGTGAGATTTTCTTTCCTCGTTGGTTCTCAAGAGAGAAGAGATTAAAGGATATAACCGCATTAAAAAAAAAATAAGGCAGAAATTAAACTAACTGTAAACGGAGAAACTTTTCAAACAATTGTTTAACACTTGGAGGCAAGACAATGACTAAGAACACAACAATTTTACCAATAAATGGAAGCAGAAAAGATCAAAAAATTAAAAAAAAAACTGGCACCTGAACAAAGCGTAAAGATTCTCACATAGTTTATTATCGGAAAGAAGAATTGATAGTCGAAACCGTTCTTATCCTATTGGGAAAGAACGATTTTTCTCAAGTCTTAATTTTTCACCACTTGACCCTGGAATGTGTTTACACGTTGAGTTTACAACCCACTTCGTTTAATCTAACGAAATCTTGTTTTTCTGTTCCGTGGTTTTCCTGCTTCTCCAGTTGCAATTTCTTCATCGTTATGGTTCGCTTCCCGGGGTTTCCTCGCTCGTACATGCGCGTCTCTGAAGTTGATCATCTGGTGTACATCTTTTCATTCGCCTTAGCTGATTAGCACTCTGCCAGTTCAGGCAGTCCTCGCTTCCTGTCTCCTGGGATCTTTAAGTCATCACTGGAATTTTCACCGTAAGTTCCGCAAGTTCTATATGACGGAACTTCTGAATCCTTGTGCAACAAAGGTTTTCAAGCAGTTGTTCTCCTTTGGTGTGGAACAACTAACAGTGCCCCATTTTTTGTAAGTCTAGTTCAACATGCCAAGCTTAACATGCCACAGACACGAGGTGGGAAATTGCACAAAGCTTTGACGGCAAATGCTCCACCACCGGCTGGACCAGGCTCTTACGCCCGACAGGATTTCCACCCTCTTCTCTGGATGTCTTGTTAGGCCTTCCGCTCATACTGTGAAATTAGCTAGATAATGAACTATCTACAGTGTGAAAATGGGCGTAAGCTTACTGGAAGTTTTTCTAATGATTCTCTGCTAGTTTGTCACTGCCCGAAATCTTGCTCTGATCCGCACCGGGCATGTCAAAAACACCGTAAATGCAAGTATTTCTCGTGCCCGTGTACTATTTGCTTCCAAGTAGATGCAATATTTTGGTTGACAATTTTACAAAGACAAAGAAGTCGGGGATTCGCTCAAATGCAGAAAACTAAGATGAAGTCTGAATCTGCCACCCCTTTGGATATTTCCCCAATGCCTGGGAAATCTCCACCAACATAACTTCATCATCCGTTTTACCTCCGGCAATTGCAAATTTTCCCGTTCATTAGAAAGAAGAAACTCCTTTGACTCCCATCTTTTTGTCAAATGGCGACCCACCGGCCTCTACCAAACAATGCAGGCTCATCCCCTGCGAGTGTGTTGTCCAGTCCCTCGCATTCCCATGACTCACACTAACCTCTACCCCTCCTTTCTACAGGACTAAACTGTTCTGCAAACAACATGCCTTTATATCCCGCTCCTCTTTTAACCACCTTGAAAACTTCTCCTGTTCCTCCGTCACGGGCTTCAAAAACTTTCTCGAACTGACAGACTACATTTTCTCATATACAGATTAGTCCGTCTCTCAACGGCAATCAATTTTCAAGAACTTAGAACCAGCTCACGTTTTCTTCACGAATCTCTTCGATGCATCCGAAAATGCACACAAAGATCACAATTTAAACAAAATGAAACTCACCTGGCTCAAGTCAAAATATTCAAAGCTTAAGCGAAATATTCTTAAACGTGTAGAAAGTGAGAGAGACGTCCACAAGAACAAAACGGCTCTTTTCAGAAATAGGCTTATGTCCAAAGTCTTAGCCGTCTCCAAGCTGAACAGCTCGGTTGCTTGCAAACCTCTATATGGGAAATCCCCGAAACTCCCAAGAATTCTACGAAAGTGCGCTATAGCACTTGAAGATCCATGTCATTTAGGTGGGCCTTTTGATCTCTCGAAAGACTCAACAAATGACTACTGCTGAAAACTAAATAACTTAAAGCAGCTCTCCTTCGATTTCTGACATTGACCCTCATTTGAGTGATATCGAAGCTGATCCTTCTCCAAATGTCGAAGGGTACTCCACAGCCCCTCAACCCACACCGAACTTCCAGACGAAAGATATTGACCCTCCTTGAAAGAATGGGTCCCGAAAGCACCCTCAAACGGCAACTTCACCATTGTGCGAAAATGGTCTAACAACGACATCAACTCCTTTTTGTCGAAAACCATCAAGCGTGACTTTTCGTCTCCATGCAGCCCAGGAGGATTTTTTTTTGAATAATTCAATCGATCGAAGATATAGATGTAACACTTGCCGTCCCTTAATCTGTCGATTACGAACGGGTCCTTCACCACTTTTCTCTGTACAGTAACTATCCTGCTGGTCTCCCCTCACATTTGGCGAAACCATTTAATGATCCTCACTCTTCTCGTACCAAGAGGTCCACACACTAGCCAGGCTAAAAGTTTCAGTCACGCACATCTCTGAGACAACGCTGGCTATAAATAAAAAAGAAAATAACAAAAATTATTAAAAAAAAAAATCCAACCGGAGTTTAATGGAAACATAAAGATTAAAACAAGAAGCAAAAGGACTTTCAGTGAATAAAAAAAAGAACATAAAACAGCTTTTCAATGTAGCAAACTCTTCTCAAACAAAATTCTGGAGACTGTCGAACTTCCAAAAAAAAAAGAAAAAAGGTTGATGACATACCAGCACAAATTCTCCATCTTGAAAACAACGGGGAAAAAATCATTTTCAACATCAACCGCACCTTCAGGCTCCGAACCTAAAACTGAACATGTCACACGAAATGAAACTCGTCGAACACCTTCCATGTGTTACTGAAACTGAATAATGAGGAACGTCATCTTTGTTTTGGAAAAAAAAGAAGAATGCACTTTGATTTACGACTGCCCTCTTAATGATATCCGATTGTGTATTAATACTCAAATGATTCACCAATCAGAACACTTATCTTTCCGCCTTCTCTTAACTCGGGGCTACAGCGATGGGTTAAATCTTATGAAATTTCACAACCAGGAGCAGGAAATCCCAATTCAAGAACCAATGCACTCTACTACTACAGGCATTTTTCGATCAAAGTCTTATGAATAGATGGGTTCTTTTGGACCTCATAACATTTCTTTATTTCTTCTGCTCCAACTGCAAATTGTATGGTCTTTCTTCATGACCTGCAATTTTGCCACATCACGCCCTTATCATGGGAATCACTCCACCTGGTTCATGCCTTGCAGAAGTTCTAGGTTGCGCAAACCTAATTGTGTAATAATCAATACCTGTTTGATCTGAGCGATTCCAATGTTGCCAAACAGACACTTCTAGTCCTCACTTCATTTTCGACCCAACTGGTTTGAACAACGTCTGGGAAATTTTAAACACGAAAAATAAGCCACCCCACCACTCGGAACAACACCAAGGACAACCTAGGAGAAATTCACCGTGCTGCAACGTAGCGAATCACATCACCTAACACCCAAAGCCTCGGATAGTGTACGCACATCTGGATGGATTTCACGCACAGAGATTCTTCAGAGACAGGTGTGTTGTCCTTCCTTCCCACCAACACACTAATCTTCAGTTTTCTTCGCCCTTCATGCAGCTTTCAACATCCAATCTCGGGGCAAGTTTTCAATCTTAAAGTGCAAAGTCTGTGACTTTTACTGGTGGTCCAGCTCTTAACCCCTGGGGAACCTGTCAGGTGGTGCCCACCACCATTTTGACGAGGTTTACTGTAAATGCTAAAACTTATGGGTAATTCATATTTTCGTAGCAATAGAAAGAGATAATTGCTGTTGTAGCGGCTAAACAAAAATTCCGTAAGCAAAAATTCCTCAAACAAAAATGTACATTGCCTGTACCCACCCTATCTCCTCTCTCTAGTCACGACCATGACGTATTGAGAGGAATAAAGGAGGCTTTATGCACCTTGAGCGCTTTTATACTAGTATGGAGAGACTTTGGGATTAGTGAGCTGGCTGGTGATTGGTTTAAATCTGTGGATGTTAAACACATTTGAGAATAAAATGCTAAAATTTACATATAGTTTTTATTTTCTTTTAAGCAATAGAAACAGAATTTAGGTGTTGCAGCGGCAATTTCTTTTCAGATAATGGCCATTGAAAATTCGCGCAAACACATTTTGAGTTATCGACTCTCGACGCGTCGTTCTTTCTATCGCTCAAAGTAGAATGGTCAAATTCTTTGCCGTAATTTATTTCTTTTTTTTTAGGAACATCCGGAACTAGACACAGGGCACATAGCTCTCCAAGATGTGGTCATGAGAACCAGCATGACTAAGAGGACAACACCGAGGCCAGGTGAGTCTTAGTGATGTACGGTGTGAAGCAAAGGATATTAGGTGCTCGTGTCTGTCTGTCTGTCTGTCTCCGGAATAGTTTCCGATGTTACTTCAGAATAACGTTTAAACCTAGCCTAGTTCATGTATTCTACGCCCTCCATGTTGCTGCAGGTTCATAAATCAGTTACTGTAAATCGTATAGTTAATGCCCATGGTCTTGTAAACGCCTGTGTATACATTATTTCGCCAAAGTCAGAAAATGCTGGCGCCCACCTCCCCAACATTCTCACATAGGTCAAACGGTGTTTGCTTTTTCTATCAAATTTGCGATAATTCTTGAAAATTTGCTGTTTCTGTGTCATGAATTTGATTGCTAAAATCGCTGCACAGCAGATTTTTAATCAACAGCCAGTGAAACTTATCGCTGTGCAGTGGTCGAACTTGTGTGTGGATTGCATGAACTTGGCGTTTTCTCTTAGCTGGATCCCTTCTTGCCAGGGGCGCACAGCCGATGAGCAGCGTAACTGATAGTGCATGTGCTTCAATGGCATCATGGCAGGGTTCGTATGGGTCATGAAAACCTGGAAACGTCCTAGTAAATAAAAATAAAATTCCAGGCCTGGAAAAGTGCTTGAATAGGTGAAAAATGCCAGTAGTCCTGGAATACACCTGGAAATTGCCATACAGAAAACCGATTGTTTTCTGTGTTACTTTTGTGCAAACAAGATTTAAAAAAAAAAACTCTGTAAGGCCATTAAAAAAAGAAAAGTTGGTTCTCAGGCCCTCCCACATCGATTTTTTTTATGGGAAATAAAAAGAAATGACGTGGCGAAAATGGCAGTTGCAGATCAAAAATGGAGCGTAGTGAAAATTCAAAATATAAAATTACCATTCTTGTCGTTATAGAAGTTTATGAACACATGCTAAGCAGATTTATGAGGTAGTGTTCTTTATTTTACCCAAAGTAAAAAATAATTCCCCAAAATGTACGGAAAATAGGGTCGAAAAATAAAAAAATAAAAATAAAATTCCGCCCGCCTGCACTGATTTCATGAGAAAACTGCCCGAGAACCAACTTTCTTTTTTTAAGTGGCCTAACACAACATCCTCGGGAACTAAATTCAAAATGGTTACGACGAACACAAATTTTATTGATTTCGTTTCCCTTGAACGGAGCAAACTCTTGTCACTTTTCATTTGTGTAACAAATTCATCTTGAAATTGGCTCTTTGTTAACTACTTGTTTTGGTAGTTGAGTTTTCATTAGACAAGTCCTGGAAAAATCCTGGAAAGGTTTTAGAATTCTTAGTTTACCAGGCGAATATTAACCGTGTCTTGAGCTCATAGTGGCTGGAATACAGCTCTTGTGTGGGCTGAGCAAATGTTGTTCGCAGAATAATGAATTGCTAGATTTCTAGCTTGTTCGCAATAGTAATTTTGTTTGAATACCAACTGCTTCTCGGTTTGCGGGTAAATTAGAAAAGCTCACTTAAGGCCACGAAAAAAAAAATAGTCGGTTCTCAGGCCCTGCCTGGTGACTTTTACTTCAGCAAAATAAAAAAAGTGACCCGCAAAAGGTTACTTAAGAGAAATTTCTGAGAGCGATGAGCTTTCTAATGTATATACATTATCCAGCAAGCATTAGGTTTAGTCGCAGTTTGACGCAGTTCAGAATTTTACTACCGCAATCTGAACAGAAATAACCAACTTAAGATACCAGGTTATCAAAGTTTCAAACAGAAATAAAAAAATAAAATAAAAGCCTGGTCACCGGGTGACTTTTTGGACTTGTAAAAAATGCCCGAGAGCCTAAAGCCTAAAGCCTTTATTGCCTTTTTACCATCCTCCTACAGTTTTAGGATCCTCTTATTTTTTTTTGTGAAGTACAGTATAACCTCGTTATAAGACCTCGGATAACAAGAATTCCCGCTTAATAAGAACTTTTTTCAAGATTTTGGTCGGTCAGCTACTCAGTCAGCACTAAATATACACAGCTATAACGAACTCTGTTAATGCAAAAGTACGGATAAGACGAACAAATATTTACAATTCTAGCTTATTTTTACGAATTTGCTGTTCGTAGCGGTTTCTTTTCCCTCCCCTTGAATTTCGTTTCGTTTCACACAAAACGTCAATCGCTTGTCGATTCCATCTTGGGAAGTGAAAAGAGTTTTGTCTGTTTGCCAAACGCAAAGGTCAAGGACGAATGAAAAGAAAATACCGTATACCGATAGGCTACATTTTTTTTAAGTTGCAGTCAAATTTCTATCGTCCGTTTAACAAGAACTACGGTTAATAAGAACTTTTTTAGCAGTCCCCTTAAAGTTCGTATTAAAGAGGTTTTACTGTAGTTTTAACACCCTCCCACTCCCTTTTTTTTACTGCACAATTTATGTAAGTGCCCAGGAGACGATAACAAGGTGATTTACGGTAAGTTGGG
>JAHWFP010265496.1:40016-50560 GCA_023313725.1 Lithobius niger | reverse complement strand
GGGGGGGGGGTCTCCGAAGTAGAGCCCAGTAAGATAATGTATTCTAAACAAATCATCGTGAATTTGTGAATTTAAAAGATTTGTCCTGCAACTTAGAGATGAAATATTCATATGAAATGCATTTCAAAATTTATTTAAATGTTTCTTTGAAACAATGGCCTCCTATACTTAGGGATGAAAGGATGTACCCCCAAACAAAACTTGTTAAGGATTCCCGCTAAGCTTATCGGCCGTGTGAAGTCGTGATATCAGACGCCAAGCTCTTCCCACCGACTAAGACTTCAAACGTTAAATGATATACATGAAAATTGCGTACTGCGCAATTTTCAATTATTTCATTTAACGTTTGAAGTCTTAGTGGTTGGATTAGCTTGGCGAAAGAGCTTGGCGTCTGATATCACTACTTCACAAGGCCGATAAGCTTGGCGGGCATTCTTAACAAGTTTTGTTTTGGGGTACATAGCAAATTTCTTTAGTCCCAATTGATGAAATCCGTTTTTTTTATTTATTTTTTAGCAATTATGAGAAGGAAACACCTATCTAGTTTTCTGGACCATTTCTTTTTGTTGTTTTTGGCATTTGTTACATTTTGAGGACAGCAGTCACCTTTTTTCACATGATGAGTATTTCTTTTGAGTACTACAGTATCGCAAACACACGAATTTATTTAACGTTCAGTTGAATGGTGTTTGCTGATTAGCATTATTTGCTGTTTGGCATTGTTTTGAAACAGTGCTCAAGGAGCTGCTTGTACAAACGCAAACCAAACGAAAAGCCTTTTTCTTCAGTCTACGTCTTGCAGCTGGCGTTTGCTGATTGGTGTTGTTGTATAATAACAATGTTTAGAACAATGTAAAACTATCAATTTGGTCGTTTAGAGCTCCGTAACCTCTAAACCACTTGACCAATTAGAAGAGGCTTTATGAAAAGAGCGCACCTCCAGAGCAATATCTGTAAAATGAGCTAAGAACCAGTTTATTCACCGCATGACGAATTCATTTTCGTGAAACAAGAAATGGCGTCAGCTAGTAGCCAGTAACTAAGCAAATATCAACATTATTCACGTCGTTTTTTCAACAAGAAATCGGTAAGCTGTGTCATCAATAGAAACTTTTATGCTGTCAGGCGACGAAAAGTTTCCCGTTCAAACAAATTTTAGCCCGGTTTTATGTCGCATTGTTATTTATCCTCAGATGGCTGAAAACAGCCAAACTACCTTAGCTGTAAAGACACATCCTGTCTAGTGGTCGCAATGCTTATATATATATTTTATCTGGATGTTATAGATAACCTTGGCGGGGGACACACTAGCGTGTTTCTTGATGTCCAGGGCGGAGCCGTGTGTGTTTTAAAGAAATCGGCGGGAATTTGAAACGTTTTCGTGCAACTTAGCAGATGCAATTTTTGTACGAGTTCATTTCAAATACTTCAAAAAATGTGGTTTCCTTTTTCGAAACAAGGAACTCCTGGCTGTAATGTGTGTGTGTATGGGGGGGGGGGGGGAGCTCTTCAGGGAATTATCGAGTTCCCGGGGACCCAATCCGAACCAGGCTGAAAAATAAAGAGAAATTGTTAGAAAGCACAGAAAGAACACTGAATTAGTTATGCCTTTGAAATACCGATATTGATGTTCTAACTCAATAATAAAATAAATGTATTTCTTAGTTGGATTCCAGCCTGAAGTTACCACCGCAGTAGCTCACCACATGCACGTGAAGGGATGCCCAGAAGTCAGGTTGAAAAGGAGGTAAAGATAAATAAAATTAACAAAAAACTGATAAGAGCTAAAGGTAGATTTTTGAATAAATGTGCGTGAAGAACTTAAAAAATGTTGGTTAAAAGTATAAACAAATATCCGTCGCAGCATCCAAGACTGCAGCTCCGAATTCTACGACGGGTGTTTGTTTATACCTTAATGAAGGAAAAAAGCACCAAAATGTAAATGAATGAATAAAAAGCCTGTTAGGTGCAACGTGTATATAAAATTTCGCAATCGTACTAAGGTGCAACATGTATATAAAATTTCGCAACGTTTCGGGTCAATATGCGACCCTTTATCAAGCGTAACTCAAATAAAAATAAAAAATTTCTGAATAGAATCTTAAGTTTTTTTTTTTTTAAACACATACGGGAAACAAACCCCATACAACACCAAACGGCCTGCTTAGGCAGATAGCTGTGGGTCTTCCTACTGCCCCGGTTGCATTTTTTTTTTCATAAACAGTTCAGATAGGCTGGTCGGACCTCGCTACGAAACTTCGTTACTTAGCGCCCACTAGTGGTGTTTGTGTGCAAATTGACTTTATTGGTGAGCTGTTGTTGTTGTAGTTAGGTTAGGTTAGGTAGATGAGGTAGGTTATACCACGCGCCATGGCTGTTTGCTGTGACGTGCACGTCACGTGACTGGGCTAGTCCAATCAGATGGCCAAACAGCCTTTGTTCTCGTTCGTCATTGGCTAACTCATGGTGACGTCACGGCAAACAGCCATTGCGCATGGTATAGGTTAGGGAATTAAGTCGGATTAAATGGATTTTTTTTTCAGTACGCAGTTGGGCGGCAGGGGGGGGGGGGGGGGGGGGAGGGCTATGTAGCGAGTTTTGCTGAACTGTTTGCGAAAAAAATTGTGCTGCCCGGTTTTCAAACCGGTCTTAGGTCCTTCTGGTACTATGTATTTCGTTTGGTGTTGTTTGGCGTTTGCTTCCTGTGTGTGTTTTTAAAAAAATAACTTGCGTTTCTACTGATCAATTTTATATTTTTATTTTAGTTACGCTTGATAAAGAGTCGCATACTGACTCGAAACGTTGTGAAATTTTATATACATGTTGCACCTTACTGGCTTTTAATTCATTCACTGTTTATACTTTCTCTTATTTTTATTGCTCTTCATTTACGATAAAAGGTTAATGGCTTTCATTCCCATTCCACATGCAGGTTATTAAACCTTGAATATTCGATGTTAATTTTTGCATGGATAGCTATATGCGCTTCATCAAAAGAACAGTAAAAATTACATTTAAGATAGATTATCATGACAGGGTGAACGTGGTGGCTAAATTTTTAATAGATTGTTTTGGAACACGTGCCTTGGTTGCCTATAAACCACACACAAACACTAATTTAACCAAAACCTTGGAAAAATGTGGTCTGCATGCTCTAAGTTATTAAATAAATACAGATGCAAACCTATTTACGTTGCCTTTTGGATTTTTGTGACAGACTGCCCGAGCGGGGAATAGAACCCATGACCTTTGAAACCAAAGGCCGGTGAGCCATACTGACACGGCCAAGAGGAAACGTCCATAGGTACAAATAACATGAGTTCAAAAAGTACAGTACACTATAGTCCCACCTATAACTACCAACAATTAACCTCTCCTTTTTAACAGACTAAATTGGTCCAGTGGTTAAGATCTCCACCTCCCAACCTGATGATCCAGGTACAATATTTACAAAAATAAATAAAAAGTCTCGAAAAAATACCAACTTGATAAAAGCCCAACTGAACTTCAAGGAACAAGAACTCACGTGACTAAAAAAAGGAGACACAAACATAGCCACCGAGGGTTAAGAGGGTCATCCAGATCGATGGATACCGATACCGAAACTAGAAACTGGAAATACAAACTAGGGTTTGGACTGGAACGGCAGCCATCTTGAAAAGTGGCATAATTTCTGGTTTACATGAGAGCAGCCATCTTGGAAAATGGCGGCACTTCCATTTCCGCTTCCTGTTTCCAAAACGGTGGCTCTTCCGTTTCCGTTTCCGGTTTACGTGGTGGTGGCCATCTTTGAAAATGGCAGTACTTCCGTTTTTCCTGGGACAGTCTGATTCTGTGCCCTGGGCGAAAATAGTATTTCTAACTACTCAAGTTTGCTTCATGTTTGCGGTAAAGATTAACTGAACTGCAAACCCTAAAGCAGGAAAAAACCTTTTACTGTAAGGTTTTCATACCATAATATTGCTGCAGTTCTTAGGCCATGTGAAATCTTGCTGCTGCATGTAAGTGTTCCTAACCTTGTTTAAGTTTGAACACATTGGCAAGCTAGTGACTGGTGTTTACATGCTACACGCGTCTATCACTTGTTGAAGCTTAGACTGAAACGAACAGTGGAAATGCACTCATATTGTTTTATTTTTATTCTAGGACAAATACGATGTTGTGCCTAGGTATGAGCTCACATATATACAACTGGGACCATACGACGAATCCATACTATTTTCCAGAAGGTAGGATTAATGTAAATAAACGGTCTCTGCTGCAATGGATGTTAATATGAAATACTAATGCAACATCATTGGAAACTCACAATGATTTAAGACTTGTTCCATTCTGATTCTGAAATGTTATAGTTCATCTATAGTATATATATTTCGATTGTGCCGAACCATAGGTGTGGGTCGGCAGACAGGGAAAGCATTGAAAAGGGGACAGCATGTTCATTCTTTGGACGGCAGCTATGAAAATCGGCGAGCGGCTGGAAATGTGATTGGTGATGTAGACTAGTAGTAACAATCAGTTACTATCGAAAAATTGGTGATGGAAAACTCTGGCCAACCAAACTCTAGACCTAAACAGAACAAACGCCGGATTGACGTATGTTGTGCTGGGACCAGCTAATTATTAATCAATTTTCTTTCTCGGTGGGTATAAGGGTTAATTGACTACCGGGAAAAAAACAAGCGGACAACTAGAGAGCCCCCAGCACATGTAATAAATCTCTCCATGAGTACCATAAAGAGTTCCGTTCACCGTTTCTACGGAACTCTACGTACTCATGATCTGTTTAATTTTCGTTTGCTCAATCGGCAACTTCGTCAGAAGTACTATAGAGAAAAGTATGCATAAATGCACGGTTAGAAACAGAAAGAAAACCACTATAAAATAGTAAAATATTATGTAGACTAGTTGTGAGCTTTACTTCGGGTTTACCTAAAGCTATTCGCAACTTGACGACGGGGGACAAAAAAGGGGAATCGGGAGTTTTAGAAGGTTGGTTGCTAAAATTGGGATGACATTTCTATACAAATCCCAGGCTAACGCTCAAAGCTTCTACAAACTTATGATGAAATGATGTTATCCAAAAAGTGGTTCTGATCATGGTTGATTTATTGGGTTCGCCTGAATTGCGGGTTTGGGTCACAAAAGGATGGAGGAGGAATGAACATTCGACTTGTTATGGTTTGGCTAAAAGCCAATTGATCTCAATTTAAGCATGAATGGTTATTAATTGAAAATTGTAGGCTCAAATAGGATCGGAATGCTACTCACGCAATCGTAGGTTAGGTCTGGATTGATTTTAAGTTGGGGCTAGGGTTAAGGGGAAAATATTAAAAATAAAAGGCCTAAAAGGCATCCAAAAATGGGATGATCTGGAGGGAAGTGGTGTTTTAAAAGTTAAAATTTCAAGCCAAACATTCGTCCAGCACGTGGGGTTACAATAGACTGCTCACAAAACGTCAAACATAACAGTATTTCAGTGTTGAAAACAAAGGATGATAATCAAATACAAAGTCTTCGTCTTGAATATTGTAATCATTGTTGAGATCTGAAGATAGAATCGAGTGTTCGTATCGGCAGCTCGATATCGGGAATCCGTAAACGTAAACAAGCTTTCTACAGACTTTTGACTCATCAGTTATGACGAGAAGCCAGTCACTCTTTAAGAGAGGCTGATTCTTTTTGTAACTAGTGAGTCAAAAGTCTAAATTACTGAGGGCTCTCCAGTGTGTCCAACTGTTTTTTTTTTCTGATAAATTTTTTTGGGTTTGTCATTTTATAGGCAGAGGTGATGGAACAAAACAAAATGTTGATATTGGAGTTATATAGTTGCAAAATAATCAGTAATCGATATTTGTATATGGTGAGTGGTATAGCAGCTGCCTGAAGGATGTGGTTGATGAGGTGACAGCTAGAGGTCGGACGAAAATATTTGAATAGTCGACTATAGGAACAAGATTCGAATATTCACCAGAAAAATTACAGTTCTGTATTTTTTGTACATATTTGTTTGTTTCGTGTTAAGTGTGTTTGTGTTTTTCCGTGGACTTTTTCTCATCCCATTCAGTATCCCGTACGTTTTCTTCCCTTCCTCCTTCCCTCCTAGAGTGGGAATGGTCCATGGGTTTTGAATTGCACACATGCAAGAGAAGAGAGGTATATTGTGTGCGCAGCGTATCTTGAGTCCTGCAAGTATTTTACGAGCGGCTACGTCTTCCTGGAGGAGGCGGCTTGGGCTTTAATCGACGGCCGCCATTGTTTTGTAACCATCTTGGATATCAGCAAGGCACTCTGCTACCAAAAACGTACAATCGATTATCTGTGTTCCTTCTGCAGCGAACTCAAGATAGGCCGCGGACACTATAGGCAATAAAAGAGAGCGGCAGTAGAGAAGAGGAGCGGGAGGTGAAGGGGGAAGGAGGTTGAAATCTAAACATGTTGCAGCATTTTTTCCCCCTTTTGGTTGCAATTATGTATGTCTTAACGTTGCCTATTCAACTAAATTAGACTTTACTTTGGTATTTAAAAAACAAAACATTTTTTTGGGGGGAGAGAGGGGTTATGGTGAGGAGGGGCCTAAACATAGGACAAAATTGTTTTTGAACGAATAATCGAATAATTGAATATCTTTTTTGCGAATATTCGAAAACTATTTTTCCCTATTCGTCCGACCCGTAGTGACAGCTGATGTGGTTGATGAGGGAGAGGAGACCCTGCCGAAGTTCCTATACCAGTCAGTGCGCCGGCTAAGGTGATGTGAGAGACCATCAAGCAACTTCGAGACTATGTGATCTACCCCGACCTATTCTGGATACTATCTCCAAGGTTTTTTGAATTTCGGGTTTGCCCCTCATTTTTCTGGACTTCTTTCTGGATGTACGGTTCAAAATTGAGCTGGTCATCTATACAAGCGTTAGTTTATTTCAGATAAATGACTGACAGCCGTGGAGACAACGGAGGACAAAGAATAACAATTAAAATAATTGTTCGTTGATCGTAATTTTATGTTGTGTAAGAGGGTGCACCCTGCAAGTTATTAAAAAATTTTTTTAATGTTGCTGCTTTATTCATATCAGTGCTCATTATTTTCTCTCTCTCTTCTCTATTTATGAATATAGGCATGGGTGTAAGAATTGGAGAGAATGGTTTTAAAGGTGTTCAAATGGAAATTCACTACCAAGCAGAGCCCAACTTAACAGGTAATAAGATAGGCTATGAGTGTGAAGACAGAAAATTTGGTTTTCCTTCTCTTAGCTGTATTTTCATCATTCAAAATTAACCAAAGAATGAGCAGGGTCGAACCCTGCTGAATGGCGAGGTCCAGACCCTGAGCTCACTCTGCCACCTAACCAAACAAACACAAATCAAAACATTGCCTCTTAACCAAAACCAGTGCTAAAGAAAGCGTGTGCTTGTAGGGAATTTGAGGGGGAAGGGGAGATATAAGAATATAACAAATGAAGAGTTAAGAAAGGGAAAAGTTAGGGCAAGAGGTGACCAATTTACGAGTTGAACTAGTGACGGAATAACTGAATTTTACAAGTTTCATTGGCTTCAGGTGGGTGTGAGAGAAAATATTAACGTCCAGTCATATTGTGTAACTAATAAAACAAATGGCAATGACGCAGCAAAAATATAAGTTTCCAAATTATCATTTTTTTGTTTTATGTTAGGAATAAACAGAAACAAACTGGGAATTAAGATGTATTATACTGATATTCCGTAAGTATAAAAGAACAATTCGATGGTGACGTATTGTTGGTTTTCTTCAGTGTTTCTTGGTTCATGTGGAAATTTGTTAATTTTTTTCTTAGGCAGACGAAAGCTGTAGGCAGTTTCCTTCTTTTGACCAGCGGTGGAATCAAGGCACATTCTTCAGGTATACTGGGTATCACTATCGGTTTTTTTAGCCAGTACGAAAGGGGTATTTTTGGCGTATCAGCCAATCACAGCCCTCTAATTCTGATCAGCTCTGGGAATCGTCTACGAAGCGGGCGATTAATAAGTGATAAGCACTCTTGTGCAAAGCGATAAGCGATAAAGGGGGGCCCTTCTCCTAAATTGAAGAATACCTTGTATTCCCCTCTTTTCGTTTCGTCCTCTCCCCCACCCCTTCCCCGTCACCTTCATTGTTTACGGTTTGGGAGCCTGAAGCATGTTTCGTGGCGCGGTACAGTTCCTAACTCTAAAAACTAAGTCTAATTACAGTGTAAATCCAGCCTCATTCAGCCATACAAGCATTAATTGCTTCGGCTGACTTAAAGCTCGTCAAAATTTCTTTAAAAAAAATGATAGATTAAAACAGGAGCTTTCTCTCAGTCTTACTGAGTATTCTCAACTGCCCCCCCCCCCCCATTCAAGCATGGCTGCTTACCACTGTTGCTAAGCAACTACAAGCCATGCAGAGCAGCCTTCCCAGAACCCAAGCATCTCACACACACCAATCTCACACACACAGTCCCTTCACTTCTGGTGTAACAAGGTCAAACTTTACAACCCCGCAGGCAACCAAATTAATAAATATACAAACAATGAAATATTCCAAATAAACTGAATAACTAATAAATAAATAAAACTATATATTTATAAACAAACAAACAACCAAACAAACAAACAAACAAACAAATAACTAAATAAATAAATAAATAACTACACCTTACTGGTAAACTAAACTTACCAAGGAAAGGCAATAACTTAAATAAATTTAGTCATTAACTAAACAATTGGTGTATGTGAGATGCTTGGCTGCTGGGAAGGCTGCTCTGCATAGCTTGTGATTGCTTAGCAACAGTGGGAGTAGCCTGGTTTGAATGTAGTGGCAATTGAGAATGCTCAGTGAGACTGAGCGAAAGCTCCTGTTTTTATCAATCTTTTATACTGTGATTAGGCTGAGTTATTAGTTTTATCAGTTAACAGTGAGTGTGGTTAATTACAGTTTCTAATTGCTTTCACACTTAGAACTGCCCTGAGGCGTCGCACTATTGACGCGGAAAATCATGGCTCAGTTCAGTACGGCATGCAAAAATTCAATCTCAAGTGCGAAATCATGCAGCACGGTTTGGTACGGCATGGCACGCTGTACTTGGTACGTGTGAAATCGGCACTAGACTTCTTTCTGCACTTAAAACGTCTGGTGTAGTCAAAAACTGAGGCAGTTCATAAAAACAAAACAGTTACTTTGTTTCAAATGCCGTAGGTCTCAACGAATTTAATAACACAAAAAAAAAAACACGTAAAAAAGTTCGATAAACTACGTGCCATTCGTATTTGTGTTTAACAAAACTTGCGACGTTTAAAAAAGTTTTAGTTCTTTTTCTTTTCCGAAACTTGTAAGCACTTTAAGATGGTAAGGGTAGTCCTAGCTTTAAGTACCGAATAGTTTATTTAATTTTTTATTTTTTTTATTTCGTGGTCATCGTGGCTGAGTGGTGAGAGAGCTCAGCATGGTTGCTGGAGGTTTGCGGATCTGGCCGAACCCCTGGAAATGGGACCTTGGCAAAGTCCCGGCCAGGGTAGCGTGAGAGGCTACGTGCTCCTTCAGCGGCTATGGGGTGCATTCTGGCTAATTCTGGACAATCTTTCGGCCCCGACGATGATCGGGTTCCCGGATCGAATCCCCGGGCTGACACCTCCCTTTACCAGATTACTTCTTCCCTAAAAAAAAAATCTGGTAATGTTCAAAATTGTCCGGTGCAGCCATACAAGCATTAATTGCTTCGGCTGACATTAGGGTCGTCAAAATAAAATTTAAAAAAATTATTTGTTTGTTATTTGTATTTTTACAGATAATTTCGATGTGCAATGCGAAATGCGGGACGACGTGAAAATGCACATTTTCGCCTACCGTGTGCACACTCATCAATTAGGTAAATTAGAAAACAAAAACGAACTGGTTTCATGCTTACGGTAAGGTTTAACTGATCCGAAGTCAAAACGGCAAAGGGACACAAATAAACTATCCTGTAAGATTTCAGATACTGCAATGTTGCTGCACTGTTTAGTCCACGTGAAACCTTACTGATGCGTTCAAATGTTTTTACCATTTTTACTTTTGCACACAATGCATCAGCCAATGATTAGTACATTCTATTGGTTAAACGGCGTCTCTGGAAAATGTTTGAAGACTAACTGTCTTAGTAGGCTTAACGCTACAGGTAAATTCAGGATTTGTGTGAGTTCTTGAAAACTAAACCGGGAACTGTCCTGAACAGTAATAATGAAATTCCATGCCTGGCAAAGTACTTAAAAATCTTGAAAAATGATATATGTACCATCAGTAGGGTGATGAACGGAACGTAGACGACTTGATTGAAGGACACTGAACAAATTTTGCCAAGAAAGTAGTCGAGTGTGTAGCTTCACATTATTCTTCCTTTGTTTGGGCATGAAAAGTTTTGATATTTGGGCTCTGACTTTAATTGTATTTACGTGTAAAATGGTTGGATACAGCAGTAAGGTTTCAAGTGGACTAAACAGAACAGCAGCATTGCAGTATCTGAAACCTTACAGGAAAGTTTATTTTTGTTCCTTTGTGGTTTTTTTTT
>JAHWFP010265496.1:449-35016 GCA_023313725.1 Lithobius niger | reverse complement strand
AGGACCTGACCCAAGCTAGCCAAAATCCCCTCTTAACTTAAGATGAACCTTTAGCTGGAAGGACAATGTGGAATGGTTCAGATTTCAAGTTCTTTAATTTCACTGGCCTGACTTACAACTGTGGGCGATTGTGCTGGGGGTCATGTTGAAGGGTGGATTGGTCAGTTGGTCTTAAAAGACAATTCAAATTGGATGGCCCCAATAGGTCCCGAAATTTAGACCTATAGTTCGAATGGCCACTCTGAAAGGCATCACCAAACCGCAGCCTTAGGCCTGTGTGGAGTCGTCACTTGTGTGCTCCACAATGGCAGCCATCAATTTCATGTCAATATGTTAACCCTACCAAGATACCCCTTTAACTACTAATAGGCTCTTCTATAATTATATATTGTATTAAGTTGCATCACATGACTTCCTGTTATAATTGTATTTAAAGAGAAGTAAACAGGAAGTACGCTGTCTTATCAGCTGTAGCCTACACTCTGGTAGTCCGTGTGGTTATTACCATTGGTGCCCACGCTGGGCTAAGGTGTGTCCCCGCTTAGGACATCACAGCCTGAATCCCATGGCAATCACTGTTTGCCTAGTTACAATTGTTGCGATTTGGGGAAGTTTCGGGTAACATTGTTGACAATGTTTGAAACAAATATATACATCAAAATATCTTGCGGTTAAAAGATAAGTACCATTATGATATGTCCAGAGGATGAAGCTGTAGGGGTCCAAAGAATTTCGTCACTCTTGAAATTCAAGTTGCTGTGGCCGAAAGTCTTCAAAGCTTGGAACAGGATGCAACTGCCTGCCTATAGTACCAAACATTGAGGTCTGAAACTTACCTGAACTTCTTGAGGAGATTTCTGACCAATCAAGGTCCACTTCGTATTTCCGCTAGCATCCGGTTTCACTAAGTACCCAGACACCATTTGTCCTATGTACATGGGAAACAGTAAGAATTGTAAGCTACACGTTTTATATTGACTGATAAAAATTAACTGAATGTTTCCGGAGAATAGTACTGAAAAAATTGATGCAAGCGAGACACGTTATATTTTTGTTTTTGTTCGTGATTTTTCAAATGTCAGCAATGACTTTTTTTTTAATTACAGGGTGGGTCAGAAAGGAAGGGCCACCCTTGGCAATCAAAGATGGTTAATGTTAGGATAATGAAACTTTGCGTGGTATGTAGGCGAACTGGGGGCTAACTAACCATGTGTCGATCACTGACCTTGATGCTTATTTTCAAGGCCATCGTGATGCTAACTTTTTAACCATGCTTCGTGGAACCCTAGTGTAAATTAGAAACTTGTAGACATTGACAAGGCATGGCCATTGCAAAAAACGGAACGAAATTCGGTACGTTAGTTTAGGAATTAGGGAAATTACAACTTACAAGCATCATTCTGTTGTGCTGACCGAGTGGCTTTCCTGCCAAACAGTTCTGCCAGGGTCTTTCGTACATCACGCATTGTAATTGGTAGGTAATAGTGTTGGCAGCATACGCAAATTGGCATAATTCAGTAATCATAATCAGCTCTGAAACAAACTCAAAAATGTTAACCTGAGGGACGGACATCTTTAGTTTTATTTCTAGATGACCACGGTGACTAAATTATGCCACCTTGCATAATATGCAGTACTATTCTGCATATACGTGAATGTAGCAGATTTTGTCGAACTGGTGTCGAGTCATCAGGATGTCAGTTGCTGTTTGTTTCCAAGCAGACTTCACGTACTTTGAGAACCACTGGACTTTATTTCACACTCAATTTGGCAGGAAAGCCACTCGGTCAGCACAATAGAATGATGTTTGCAATTTCCATAATTCGTAAACTAACGTACTGAATTTCGTTCCGTTTTTTGCAATGGCCATGCCTTGTCAATGTCTACAAATTTCTAATTTGCGCTAGGGTTCTACGCAGCATGGTTAAAAAGTTAGCATCACAATGATCTTGAAAATCAGCGTTAAGGTCAGTGATCGACACATGGTCAGTTGGCCCCCCCGTTCGCCTACATACCATGCAAAGTTTCATTATCCTGACATTAAACATCTTTGATTACCAAGGGTGGCCCTTCCTTTCTGCCCCCACCCTGTATAAAAAAAAAAAACTAAATGTATAGTAACCTGCATTTTGCACAGGGGCTTGGCACAAATTACGAGCGGTCAGAAAAAAAAAACCACAAAGGAACAAAAATAAACTTTCCTGTAAGGTTTCAGATACTGCAATGCTGCTGTTCTGTTTAGTCCACTTGAAACCTTACTGCTGTATCCAACCATTTTACACGTAAATACAATTAAAGTCAGAGCCCAAATATCAAAACTTTTCATGCCCAAACAAAGGAAGAATAATGTGAAGCTACACACTCGACTACTTTCTTGGCAAAATTTGTTCAGTGTCCTTCAATCAAGTCGTCTACGTTCCGTTCATCACCCTACTGATGGTACATATATCATTTTTCAAGATTTTTAAGTACTTTGCCAGGCATGGAATTTCATTATTACTGTTCAGGACAGTTCCCGGTTTAGTTTTCAAGAACTCACACAAATCCTGAATTTACCTGTAGCGTTAAGCCTACTAAGACAGTTAGTCTTCAAACGTTTTCCAGAGACGCCGTTTAACCAATAGAATGTACTAATCATTGGCTGATGCATTGTGTGCAAAAGTAAAAATGGTAAAAACATTTGAACGCATCAGTAAGGTTTCACGTGGACTAAACAGTGCAGCAACATTGCAGTATCTGAAATCTTACAGGATAGTTTATTTGTGTCCCTTTGCCGTTTTGACTTCGGATCAGTTAAACCTTACCGTAAGCATGAAACCAGTTCGTTTTTGTTTTCTAATTTACCTAATTGATGAGTGTGCACACGGAAGGCGAAAATGTGCATTTTCACGTCGTCCCGCATTTCGCATTGCACATCGAAATTATCTGTAAAAATACAAATAAATAATTTTTTTTAATTTTATTTTGACGACCCTAATGTCAGCCGAAGCAATTAATGCTTGTATGGCTGCACCGGACAATTTTGAACATTACCAGATTTTTTTTTTAGGGAAGAAGTAATCTGGTAAAGGGAGGTGTCAGCCCGGGGATTCGATCCGGGAACCCGATCATCGTCGGGGCCGAAAGATTGTCCAGAATTAGCCAGAATGCATCCCATAGCCGCTGAAGGAGCACGTAGCCTCTCACGCTACCCTGGCCGGGACTTTGCCAAGGTCCCATTTCCAGGGGTTCGGCCAGATCCGCAAACCTCCAGCAACCATGCTGAGCTCTCTCACCACTCAGCCACGATGACCACGAAATAAAAAAAATAAAAAATTAAATAAACTATTCGGTACTTAAAGCTAGGACTACCCTTACCATCTTAAAGTGCTTACAAGTTTCGGAAAAGGAAAAGAACTAAAACTTTTTAAACGTCGCAAGTTTTGTTAACCCTATGTTGCATGCAGTTGCCTGCAGGCAACAGCTGACTAAACGCGAAAAAAGTAAGTCCCAACTCGCACTGCAAGCTTTGTGAGGGGTCCCCGGGGACCCCGAGCAAAGCGAGCAGCAACAGCCTAGTGGTCAGCGTCCTCGTCTCCAAACCTTGCTAATGCTGGTTCGAATCCCCCGACTGACCCAACTATCACATGGTCCTTAAAAAAAAGTATCTGAAATTAATTCATGCATTTAAGGGTTAAACACAAATACGAATGGCACGTAGTTTATCGAACTTTTTTACGTGTTTTTTTTTTGTGTTATTAAATTCGTTGAGTCCTACGGCATTTGAAACAAAGTAACTGTTTTGTTTTTATGAACTGCCTCAGTTTTTGACTACACCAGACGTTTTAAGTGCAGAAAGAAGTCTAGTGCCGATTTCACACGTACCAAGTACAGCGTGCCATGCCGTACCAAACCATGCTGCATGATTTCGCACTTGAGATTGAATTTTTGCATGCCGTACTGAACCGAGCCATGATTTTCCGCGTCAATAGCGCGACGCCTCAGGGCAGTTCTAAGTGTGAAAGCAATTAGAAACTGTAATTAACCACACTCACTGTTAACTGATAAAACTAATAACTCAGCCTAATCACAGTATAAAAGATTGATAAAAACAGGAGCTTTCGCTCAGTCTCACTGAGCATTCTCAATTGCCACTACATTCAAACCAGGCTACTCCCACTGTTGCTAAGCAATCACAAGCTATGCAGAGCAGCCTTCCCAGCAGCCAAGCATCTCTCATACACCGATTGTTTAGTTAATGACTAAATTTATTTAAGTTTTTGCCTTTCCTTGGTAAGTTTAGTTTACCAGTAAGGTGTAGTTATTTATTTATTTATTTATTTGTTTGTTTGTTTGTTTATAATTATATAGTTTTATTTATTTATTAGTTATTCAGTTTATTTGGAATATTTCATTGTTTGTATATTTATTTATTTTGTTGCCTGCGGGGTTGTAAAGTTTGACCTTGTTGCACCAGAAGTGAAGGGACTGTGTGTGTGAGATTGGTGTGTGTGAGATGCTTGGGTTCTGGGAAGGCTGCTCTGCATGGCTTGTAGTTGCTTAGCAACAGTGGTAAGCAGCCATGCTTGAATGGGGGGGGGGGGGGGCAGTTGAGAATACACAGTAAGACTGAGAGAAAGCTCCTGTTTTAATCTATCATTTTTTTAAAAGAAATTTTGACGAGCTTTAAGTCAGCCGAAGCAATTAATGCTTGTATGGCTGAATTAGGCTGGATTTACACTGTAATTAGGCTTAGTTTTTAGAGTTAGGAACTGTACCGCGCCACGAAACATGCTTCAGGCTCCCAAAACGTAAACAATGAAGGTGACGGGGAAGGGGTGGTGAGAGGACGAAACGAAAAGGGGGGAATACGAGGTAGTCTGCAATTTAGGAGAAGGGCCGCTTATCGCTTATCGCTTTGCACAATAGTGCTTATCGCTTATTAATCGCCCGCTTGGTAGACGATTCCCAGCGCTGATCAGAATAAGCGGGCTGTGATTGGCTGATATGCCAAAAATACCCCTTTTATACTGGCTAAAAAAACCGATAGAGATACCCAGTATTATTACCTGAAGAATGTGCCTTGATTCCACCGCTGGTCAAAAGAAGGAAACTGCCTACAGCTTTCGGCTGCCTAAAAAAAATTAACAAACTTCCACATGAACCAAGAAACACTGAAGAAAACCAACAATACGTCACCATCGAATTGTTCTTTTATACTTACGGAACATCGGTATAATACATCTTAATTCCCAGTTTGTTTCTGTTTATTCCTAACATAGAAAAAATGATAATTTGGAAACTTATCTTTTTGCTGCGTCATTGCCACAAAAGCATTTTTTATTAGTTACGCAATATGACTGGACGTTAATATTTTCTCTCATACTCACCTAAAGCCAATTGTAAAGTTCAGTTATTCCGTCACTAGTTCAACTCGTAAATTGGTCACCTCTTGCCCTAACTTTTCTCTTTCTTAACTCTTCATTTGTTATATTCTTATTTCCCCCCTCCCCCTCAAATTCCCTACAAACACACGCTTTCTTTAGCACTGGTTTTGGTTAAGAGACAATGTTTTGATTTGTGTTTGTTCGGTTAGGTGTCAGAATGGGCTCAGGGCCTGAAATTCACCGTTTAGCACAGTTCGACCCTGGTCCTTCTATAGTAAATTTTGAATGATGAAAATACACACAAGAGAAGGAAATCCAAATTTTCTATCTTCACACTCATAGCCTATTTTATTACCTGTTAAGTTGGGTTTTGCTTGGTAGTGAATTTCCATTTGAACACCTTTAAAACCATTCTCTCCAATTCTTACTCCCATACCTATATTCATATAAAGAGAGAGAAAATAATCAGTATTAATATAAATAAAAGAGCAACATTAAAGAAAACAACTTTTTTTTAAATAAATTGCAGGGTGCACCCTCTTACACATCATAACCGAATAACTATTTTAATTTTTATTCTTTGTCCTCTGTTGTCCCCACGGGTTTATTCGAAACAAACTAACGGTTGTATTGATGACCAGCGTCATCCAATTTAGAGCCTGACATACAGAAAGAGGCCAGAAAAATGACGGACAAACCCCAAATTCGAAACAGGAAAAACCTTGGAGATAGTATCCGGAATAGGTCACACCACCTTAGCCGGTACTGACTGGCAAGCACTTTTGCAGGGTCTCCTTTCCCTCATCAACCACGTCCTTCAGGCAGCTGATACCACTCAGCATATAAAATTATCGATTACTGATTATTTTGCAAACTCCGATATCAACATTTTGTTTTGTTCCATCACCTCTACCTATAAGAAGCCAACCCAAAGAAAATTTATCAGAAAAAAACCAGTTGGACACAATGGAGAGATCTCAGTAATTTAAACTTTTGACTTACTAGTTATAACAAGAAGCTAGCCTCTCTTAAACAGAGACTTGCCTCTCGTCATAACCAATTTAATGAGTCAAAAATCTGTAGAGTGCTTGTTTACGTTTACCAATTCCCAATATCGAGCTGTCGGTATCTTTAGATCTCAACAATGATTGTAATATGCAAGGCGAAGACTTTGTATTTGATAATCATCCTTTGTTTGCAACAATAAAATACTGTTATGTTTGACGTTTTGTGAGAAGTTTACTGTAACGCCTCGTGCTGGACAAATGCTTGGCTTGAAATTTTAGCTTTTAAAACTTCCTTCCCAACTGATTTCCCCCCCCCCCCCCCCCCCCCAACCAACCCACTCTCGCATCAATCGCCACTTTCGGAAGCCTTTCAGGGCTTTTATTTAGAATATTTTATCCTTAACCCTAGCCCCAACTTAAAACTAAATACAGATGCAAACCTATTTACGTTGCCTTTTGCACTTATATGTCAGACTGCCTGAGCGGGGAATCGAACCCAGGACCTTTGAAATCAAAGGCCAAGGTTCTACCGCTGAGCCAGACTGACACGGCCGTGACATATAAGTCCAAAAGGAAACGTAAATAGGTTTGCATCTGTATTTAGTTATTTCTTGTAAGCCTTTGGCTTTCCCGTCTTTTTCCCAACTTAAAATTAACCCAGACCTAACCTATGTTTGCGTTGAGCAGCATCCCGATTCATTTTGAACCTACAATTTTCAATTAATAACCATTTATACTTAAATTCAGTTCAATTGGCTTTTAACCAAACCTTAACAAGCCGAAAAGTCATTCCTCTTGCACCCTTTTGTGACCTGAACCTGCAATTCCTGCGAGCCAATAAATCCACCATGATCTGAACCACTTTTTGGGTAACATCATTCCATCATAGGTTTATAGAGGCTTTGAGGGTTAGGATTTTTATAGAAATTTCATTCCAATTTTAGCTACCAACACTCTAAAACTCCCGATTCCCCCTTTTGTCCCCTTCATCATGTTGTGAACAGGTTTAGGTAAACCCGAAGCCAAGCTCCCAACAACAGTCTACATAATATTTTACTGCTTTTTTTCCTATTTCTAACCATGCCATTATCGTTTTTTTAGTACTTCTGACGAAATTGTCGATTGAGCAAACGAAAATTAAAGAAATCATCAGCACATAAAGTTCCATAGAGCAGCGTCAAGTGACGTCATATTGCTACAAGAGAGATACCTGCAAGGGGCACTAGATTGAAATGGTGGGTTAAACAACGGCACTTCTAGTCAAGCCAGTGATTTGAGAGTGGATTTCGTAGGCTTAAAAAACCGTTGTTTTCTCCAATCCCTTATGCTACGAGGTTGTAATCGGAAAATAAAGATTCTACTTGCTTAAAAATGTCAGCAACTGACAACAAATCGACAAAAATCGCGCGTTTTAGGCCTAAGAAATGCAGTCTAATGGCATTGGCTCCAGTAAGACGCTCTTTTTTTCCCCCACCAGTGCACCTTGCAGCTAACCCAGTTACTGGCTCCACCATAGAGTTATATACAATAATACTACGTCGTGTCACTGAAAAGGTTAATGGCACTCCCTATGTACTTATGAAGAGATTTGGATGCCAGAGTTTTCCATCACTAATTATGTCGTAATATTTCATTTGTAACTGTTGTTACTACTAATCTACATTACCCTTCACATTTCCAGCCGCTCGCCCATTTTCATAGCTGCCGTCCAAAGAATGAACATGCCTCCCCTTTTCATTGCTTTCACTGCTTTCCCTGTCTGCCGACCCTCACCTCATATATTTACTACAGATGAACTATAACATTTCAGAATCAGACTGGAACACTTGTATTATTATGAGTTTCCAAAGATGTTACGTTAGTATTTAATATTAACGTCCATTGTAGCAGATACCGTTTATTTACATTAATCCTACCTTCTGGAAAATAGTATGGATTCGTCGTATGATCCCAGTTGTATATATGTGAGCTCATACCTATACACAACAGTGTATTTGTCCTAGAATAAAGATAAAGAAATATGAGTGCATTTCCACTGTCAGTTTCAGTCAAAGCTTAACGAGTTGTAGACGCGTGCAGCATGTAAACACCAGTCTCTAGCTTGTCAACATGTTCAAAATTAAACAAGGTCAGAAACATTTAAATGCAGTAGAAAAATGTCACATGGCCAGTAATATTATGTATGAAAACCTTACAGTAAAAGGTTTTTTCCCACTTTACGGTTTACAGTTCAGTTAATCTTTACCATAAACATCAAGCAAACTTGAGTAGTTAGAAAGTACTATTTTCGCCCAGGGCACAGAATCAGACAAAATGGCTGCCCCAGGAAGAGCCACCGTTGAGCCACCCCCATGTAAACAGGAAGCGGAAACGGAAGAGCCACCGTTTTGGAAACAAGAAGCGGAAATGGAAGTACCTCCATTTTACCGGGATGGCTACCCCGGAACTGGAAACAGAAGTGTCTCCATTTTCAAGATGACTGCTCATATGTAAACCAGAAATGTCGCCACTTTTTCAAGATGGCTTACCTTCCAGTCCAACCCATAGTTTTTATTTCCAGTTTCTAGTTTCGGTATCGGTCGGTTTCCATCGATTTGTTGTTTACTTTTTTTAGTCACGTGAGTTCTTGTTCCTTGAAGTTCAGTTGGCCTTTTATCAAGTTGGCATTTTTCGTGATTTTTTATTTATTTTTGTAAATATTATACCTGGATCATCAGCTTTGGAGGTGGAGACCTTAACTACAAGCCCAAGTTAGTCTGTTGAAAAAGAGAGGGTAATTGTTGGTAGTTATATAGGTGGACTATAGTGTACTGTACTTTTTTGACCTCATGGTATTTGATCCGCTTTTTTGGAGTGAAAAAGTGGCAGTACATCAAATGGAATAGAGACTAACGTGATCCAGAATTTTACAAGCTTTCAATTTGATATATACAACATTTGCTTTAGGAGTGACTTTTTACGCCTTATAAAGTAAGTGGTAGGTACCGTCGAAGATAATAAGGAGTAAAATCAAGGGATATACCGCTAGTGGTTTCACTGCTTCGTCACGGTTACTCAGACCCTCTGCCATTTCATTGTTGTGATATGATGGAGGGGTACGGCTGCTAAGACATTGGTTTGTGTAGACGTAGCCTTGATTTACGTTGACCTTGACATGATTTGTGTTGACGTGAAAGTGCTACCACATCTACCACAACTACCACATCCATGCAACTTGTTTCGCGGTGGGTTGTTTTGTTAACCATAAAAAAAAAATCATTTTAATCCAAACACCTAAAGTTAAAATTACGGTTGATAGCAACAGGACGTAATAACTTAGAGCATGTAGACCACTCTTTCCAAGGTTTTGGTTAAATTAGTTTTTGTGTTTGGTAACAGGCAACCAAGGCACTTGCTCCAAAATAACCTATTAAAACTTTAGCCACGACGTTCTCCCTATCATGATCAGCTTTCTTAAGGTGATCTTTACTGTTCTTTTGATGAAGCGCATGTATATATCCACACAAACATTTGCGTCGAAAATTCAAGGTTTAACAGCCTGCAAGTGGAATGAAAGCCATTAGCCTTTTATCGTAAATGAAGAGCGATAAAGCTGCAGTGACAAGGTATAAACAATGAATAAATAAAAAACCTGGATGGTGCAACATGTAAATAAAATTTCGCAACGTTTCGGGTCAATATGCGACCATTTATCAAGCGTAACTCAAAAAAATATATAAAATTTCTGAATAAAAACTCAAATCATCTTTTTTAAAACACAAAAAGGAAACAAATTACAAACAACACCAAACGAAACGGAAAGCATCAGAACACAAAGCAAGACCGGTTTGAAAATTGGACAATAGGAAGATCCACAGCAACTGCCTAAGCAGGCCGTTTGGTGTTGTTTGGGGTTTGTTTCCTCTGTGTGTTTTTAAAAAATGATTTGAGATTCCATTCAGAAATTTTGTATTTGTATTTGAGTTACGCTTGATAAAGGGTCGCATATTGACCCAAAACGTTGCAAAATTTTACATACATATTGCACCTTACAGGTTTTTTATTCACTCATTCACATTTCGGTGCTTTTTTTCCTTCATTAAGGTATAAATAAACACCCGTCGTAGCATCCGGAGCTGCAGTCCTGGACGCTGCGACGGGTATTTGTTTATAGTTTTATCCACCCACATTCTTTACGTTCTTCACTCACATTTATCCCAAAATCTACCTTTAACTTTGTCAGGTATATTTTTATTTTTTTTTTTTGTTTATCTTTACCTCGCTTTCGACCTGACTTCTGGACATCCCTTCACGTGCATGTGGTGAGCTACTGCAGTGGTAACTTCAGGCTGGAATCCAACTAAGAGATACATTAATTTTATTATTGATCTGAAGCATCAGTATCAGTAGTATTTCAAAGGCATAGCTAATTTAGTAACCACACTCACTGTGAAATTATGAAATCAAAAACTCAAGCCTAATCACAGCAAAAAATCTGTTAAAAACAGGAGATTTCGCCCAGTCTTACTGGGCATTCTCAACTGCTACCACTGCTCCTGTTTTTATCAGTTTTTTTGCTGTAATTAGGCTTGAGTTTTTGTTTTGATAGCTACTTTAGTGTTCTCATTGTGCTTTCTAACAGTTGCTCTTTGTTCTTCAGCCTGGTTCGGATTGGGCCCCCAAGAACCCTGGAATTCCCTGGAAGCCTCCCCCCCCCTCCCACACACACACTACAGGAGGCATTTGTTTCGAAAAAGGCAACCAACTTTTTTGAAATATTTAAAATGAATTCGTATACAAATTTCGTCTACTAAGTTGCAGGAAAACGTTTCAAATTCCCGCTGATTTATTTAAAATACGCATGGCTCCGCCTTGGACCTCAAGACACACACTAGTGTGTCGCTCGCCAAGATTAACGATAACAACCAGATGAGCATGGCGACCACTAGTCTGTAGTTTGGATGTTTTCATCCATCTGAGGATAAATAACAATGCGACAAAAGAGGCTAAACTTGTTTGAACGGGAAACTTTAGTCGCCAGACAACATAAAAGTCTCTATTGATGACACAGCTTACCGTTTTCTTGTTGAAAAAACGACGTGAATAACGTTGACAATTGCCAAGTTACTGGTTACTGGCTACTAGCTAACTCAATTTCTTGTTTCACGAAAATAAATTCTTCCATGGAATGAATAAAGCTGGTTCTTAGCTCATTTTCCAGGTATTGCTCTGGAGATGTGCCCTTTTCATAAAGCCTCTTCTAATTGGTCAAGTGGTTCAGAGGTTACGGAGCTCTAAACGACCAAATTGATTATTTTACATTGTTTTAAACATTGTTATTATGCAACAGTACTAATCAGCAAACGCCAGCTGCAAGACGTAGACTGAAGAAAAAGGGTTGTGGTTTGTGTATAGTAGTTTCGTTTGTACAAGCAGCTTCTTGAGTTTGAATTGGAGTTTTATTACAGGGCCTTGGCATACAGCCACACGCCCTAAAACACTACAAGCAATAATCCTAAGCCACACAAGCAAACGAAGTACACTTTCATGGGTGCCTCAATACTATGACCCTTACTATATACGCACAAGATGCAGCAAAACCTTTATTATATCTATCACACAATTTTACCACGAAATACTTCAACGCAGAACTACTATGAAATAAAAGCTCAACCCTCCTCCACTCCTCCACTGTGCACAAGCCTGAGTAGCCTCATTATACTTATATTGCAAAACAATGCCAGCAAATAATGCTAATCAGCAAACACCAGTAAACTGAACGTTAAGTAAATTCGTGTGTTTGCAAGGAAATACTGCAGTACTAATAAGAAATACTAATCATGTGAAAAAAGGTGACTGCTGTTCTCAAAATGTAACGAAAGCCAATCCCCCCCCCCCCAAAAAAAAGGACCAGAAAACTAGATTTGTGTTTCTATCTCATAATTGATATGAAAAAAAAAGAGATTTCATCAATATGGACCAAAATATCTAATATTTACCCGAAAACAAGACTTTTTAAGGATTCCCGCCAAGCATTTCGGCCCTATCAAGTCGTGATATCAGACGCCAAGCTCTTTCGTCAAGCTAATCCCACCGTCTAAGTCTTCAAACGTTAAATGAAATAATAGAAAATTGCCCAGTAAGCAATTTTCATATATTTTATTTCACCTTTGATCTATTACTCGGTAGGATTAGCTCGGCGAAAGAGCTTGATGTTTGTTATCACGACTTCCCACGGCCGAAAAGCTTGGCAGGAATCCTTAACAAGTTTTGTTTTGGGGTAGATCCTTTCATCCCTAAATACAGAAAGCCACTGTTTCAAAGAAACATTTTTTTTTTAATTTGAAATGTATTTCGTATGAAAATTTCATCTCGAAGTTGCAGGAAAAATCTTTTAAATTCACAAATTCACGGCGACTTGTTTTGAATACATTACTTTACTGAGCTCTACCTCGGAGCCCCCCCCCCCCTCCCCCTTATCTACCACCAGGTGTCCCGAAGGACGAGGCCCCTGCAGTAGACTCCTGAGGTGGCTCTGCCTCTCCCAATCCGATTCTGTTGAAAAAAAAAACACAACCTCGAATTTTCGCTAAGTTCTTGAGCAATCACCGTTCTGGTTTGCATAAAACCACACTGGTGTTATACCCGTTTCGCCGAATCGTAATCAGTGCCTCTCATTGTTTTCCAACTTGCCTGATTCGCTCACTCCAGCTAAACACATAACATTGGAAACCACAACTAACCACAAATTTCTTCCAAGTAGAAAGCTTTTACAGCTTCTCTAGTGTTTCATTTTTTACAAATATTTTGATTCGGCTAGACGGAATTCGACAAAACGGGAATTCCCCTTTTGCCGAATTTTAAGCAGGGCTTAATTTTCGACAAATACGGAAAAATTTGCGGTGAAACGGGATACGGCGAAACGGGTAGCCACCATCACACTGTAGTTATGGTTTTATGTTATCTTTTTAATTTAATCGGAATCATTCCATAATGTAGTGTAGTAACCCATGATTTGAGAACTCTCCCTGTGGTGGGTGGAAGGTCTTAATTGTCAATTTTTGGATTTTGGAGGCTTGTAGCCAATTTTAGTTGTTTATTAAGGTGCTGAAGAGTTCAAATCATGCAGTAACCTACAAACAATCCGTTAAATTCAAATAATGCCTTTCACGCCCTTTCATTTAACACCTGCTATACGCTCACTTGTTGGGCGAAAGGCCTTAGCGGTTGTAAACTTTCGCGTCTGTAGGCTTGTTGCCAGTTTTAAATATAGACCGAGGGTACACGTAGGATTCTTACGTCGCTTCATCTTACGTCGCTTTACCTTACGTCGACTTGAACTCGAATCACTTTAGGAGAGAGGTGGTTACACGGAGGTTGTAGTTGGAGTGAGTTAAAACGACAGCGGGGGGTTCCTGCGTCGCGTTTATCTAATCCCCCCATCAAGCAAACCCCTCTTTATTGCCAAGTCCCCATTCAGCTAGCTGGCTTTCGACTTCGTTTTAACGAAGTGACAGGTTACCGTCCTAGTTTCGTGACGTTTACGCGCGCACTTTTCAACCAATCACAAGAAAGAAGTCCTTAGAGCGACGTAGAAAATGGGTTTTAGGTGGGTACACGTAGGTTGTTAAAGCGCTTCAACTCCTTACGTCGACGTATCGAGGTGGTTTAAGATAAAGCCACTTGAAAGTGGGTTTAGGTGGTTACACGGAGGTTCTTAAAGCGCTCTAATAAGCTGCGTCGACGTAAGATAATAAATACGTAAGAAACCTATGTGTACCCTCGGTCATAGATTTAGTGTAGTAACATACAGAATGAGAATGAGGAAAAGCACCAGTAACATCAGTAACAAACATACATCAACAGCACCTGTAACAACACGCAAATGAGTTATAGGGCACTGTTCAGGGCCCCCTTTTGATTTTTAACACTAAAGTCGTAAACCCTCTTACTGAATAAACCAAGACTTACGAATGTAATACGTTTTGTCTGATGGCATCTTATATGTTTCCGTTATGTAGGTTTCAGGCTGTAAAACAAAGGATAAAAAAAAAACCTTTTTGTACAAGTTTCGTGTCTACATGTTGTCAATAAAACAGTAAATTATTATGACTGTTATCGAAACAAACCACACGTTTAAAGATACCTCGTGTGAACTACAAGATACACTAATATGAGAAAAGAAAAAAAAACAGACAACTGGAACTTGAACCCAAGGCACTTCGTTTATTTCAATAAACTTAAATTTTAGTAGGGGTTCTGACCTCCTTTGCGTTACATTGTTGTTTTTCTTAGCGCACTCACTGCGCACAGTCTGGCAATTCACTCATATGATCCTTTCAGTTGGCATTCCAATGACGGGTATAGGTCGACGAGCGTAGTCGCAGGACGATTTCCTTAAATATTCACACTTTTTTAAGCTTTGTCAAAACATTTTTCGAACAGTATGATTTGGAGGTGCGATTTGTAGTGAATACCTGCATTGTGAACTCCTTTCACAATAAATGTGCTTTTACCTGACGAATCTGGGTTCAGAATTGTAAATTTTGTTCATTGGTCTCATCCCCGTTATGAACTGTCAAGCTTATCGTATCACGTGGCCTATCATGGATTTAGCTACGGGCTGACAAGTTTCCATACTTCGCCGTAGTGTCGTATGATTCTTGTGTTGCCTTTTTTGGTGTGTTGTAAACCAAGTAAAATTGCTGTCGCTAATCCGCAGCCAAGCCAGCCAAGTCTACCCCCCCCCCATAAAGTCAACTTTTCTTTAATAAACTTTTGAAAGCCTTATTTATGTCATCTGAAGCAAACTAATGCTCGTATAGATAAAACGGATCAATGTTGAACCTTAATAGAAGTTTTTGATGGAGAAAGAAGTCTATCGGGGTGGGGGGAGGGGGTTAAAACCCGGGGATGCAAATCGGGAAACCTTCGACTGCTACAAAGGGCCGAGGTGTTGTCCAGAACCTTCCACATTAGATCCCATAGCTGCTAAAGGAGAATGGTAGTATCTCACACTATCCTGGCCGGAACAGACTGATAGGGACTTTGCCAGGGCCCCCTAAAACTAAAAGAAAATGTTTCAATTAGACGAAACGGAACAAAAGTATAGTCCAAAGGCTTGATCATGCTTTGAGCTGGTTGAGAATTTAATAAGTCAGGATGACTCAGGTTATTGTTGTTGTTCTTATTATTATGTTGCCTTAGCTCGAATTTCACTAAGCTGGGAACGCGTTTCATGGTGCACATAGTGACACAAATACCAGTATTTCTGAAGACTTCGACCTCTCCCACACATGAACGACCATATAGGACAGATCCTAGCAAAATGTTTCTTTATAAACGATTTTAACCCCCCTCCCGCACCCCACCTTACCAAATACGTATCGAGTTATCGGATTACTGGTCACTCACCGTAGTAGGAATTTCCTTATTTGTTAAGTAAGCCTCAAAGATAAAATTCTTCCCGTTAACGCTGCCGATATTTGAAGTTATCAAGAAGATAACTCCAGTCATTATTGGCCATCGCCGGTAACAAGCGGAAAATTGATCGCCTCCCATTGCCTTCATTGTGGATTAAAACTGTTAAGTGTTAAAAATGAAACCTGTGAAGATATTTAAACGGTTGATATCAGATGGTGTGCCAGCTGCATCAATTAGCCAACCTTTCTGGCAGCATAGTTTTTGTTTTAAAATTATATTTCATTTTTACTCGTTTGTAACGTAAAACTGGGGATACGTTGTGTTTCAAGTATACGGAATCGGCCGAGATGAGACGAGACCGAGCCTATTATTAGCTAACACAATTTACCTTCACGAAATTAGCTCTCTTTATGGCGTTTGCCATACATTTTTAAGCTGCGTGATTGCAACTTACGGTGGCACGTTGGTACACACATTAAATTTGTCTAGACACATAATACTTTTATGAAACCGGAAAAAGATAGTCACTGGTGTGGGCTGTTGTAGTGTGTCTTATCCGGCGTGGGGACCCGAAGTTCCGGTTTCATAAAAAAACATGTTGTGTGTGTGTGTAGAAAAAAAAGTTGTGTGCATCCCAGTGACCCAACGAGCTATACCGTAGTATGCCCGTCAGCCGCCGCGCCGGATTTTTCTGTGTCAGCCGAACAGCAGCCGAATATTTTTCGGCCGTCGCCTGGTCCAGCCTCCGAAAAAAAATACGTCTAATTGTGAAGTTTTAATGCATCAAAATGGAACGAAACAGTCATGAAGTTAGTGGTAACGCGTCTCTAAGGGCGCGTTTACGCAGCGACTCGCCTTTGCATTCTCGCAGCTAGAACTCAATCGCGATGGCATTGCCATGGTAACAACGCTAAATGGGTTAGATAAATCCGACATCGTTTGAGTAAATACTTGCAGTCTTATAATCCGTGTCAATAATATAAAGAATTCGTCATGACGAAACAATTTTCCCAAACGCTTCTGAACTAACGTTATTTGCTGGTTTCGTTGCGAGGCGGCGGACTTAAAACCGCCGCCATGTTGGAATTTGAGGTGATTTCTAGCTTCTAGCTGCTTGAATGCAAAAGCGAGTGGATGCATAAACGTGCCCTAACGGTAAGCTGCTATCGACTGCCGTATTGATCAGTTTTTAAAACCACATTCTCTCGCCAACAGCTTCAGTGCTCCGTGTGTTTGTGTGGTCATTAGGAAACGAGTAATAATAGTCAGGACACATCGCTGTGGAATCATTACACACAAAAAATGAATGATGATTTTTCATCTGATTTTTAATTTGAGGGTTCTTCGCGAATTTTTCCTTTGTGATTCATCTAGGAAATCCATAAGGCCTATGTTACCCCCTATCCCCACTTCCATTTCGTCATTTTCTTGTGCAGTGACTTTCGTCGTTGGTATCTTTGCTTCGTTTCGATCGTTTAGCCGAAAATTAGTCGTCAGTCAGTCGAATTTATAAGTGGCCAGTGGTAGCCATACAAATTCAATGGGTCGACTCACGCTTGCAAACAAAATGATCCAATTTACTTCGTCTCCTTCAGCAAAATTTACAACAAGAATTATTTACAACGTGACATCGATCAACTTGAATTTGTCCTACAAAACGACAAAAAGCATCTCTGCCGCTTGTAGCTACCTTTTGCGAGTGTCTCGGGCGGATAAAACGTTCTTTCCATTTATAGCAAGCTACCCGCCAAAAGCCAAGTTACAAGTTGCAAAGAATGGAACGTCAGTCCACGTGGAAAAGTTGTTGTATCATACGGTGTTCGACGGCTGGCAAATGTTTCCAAACGTTCTTACTTGTCGAACGGGGTAATGACCCATAATTGCTGATAATTACTTAATAACTGTCATTATGTGTTCAATGGAACGTTACGGCCAATCCTCACAGCCATAAAATTTGTGGCTAGCCGCAATTTAGCCGAAATTTCTGTTAAGCCGGCTGAAAATGATAAAATAATGCGGCTGAAGGGCACATACCGTAGTTACAAGCTACCTTAGTTGATGACGAAGTCACTAAATCGTGCGCATAACGCTTGCCTAGCGTTGCTTTCCGTAAGAATATGCTCCTCCCGAACGAAGTTCCGTGATTGCTCAAAAATGTTAATAACCACACACAACAAAATGCTTTGCGGTCTGATGTTTTAGTAAGTAACCATGATTTTCGGGATTTTTGCATGAAAAAAAATGTGAACGAAGTAAACAAACGAAAAAATTCTCAAATTTGCTCACGTAACGGCTAATTATTTATAGACATAAAATTCCTACAGAAAGAAGGAAGAGACACATGTAAGACACTGCGTGTAACAGTCCTAAGTAGCATATGTCTATTACCTGTAAGCAAATAAAAACCTGCGACCAATGTGACCGAATCTCTGTAGATTGTGGAACAAAACGACTAATGGGGATGCTCTGATTGAATGAGCAAATCAAGCTTCATTGCGTAAATTAACGTTAACCTCGGGAGGAGCAACTGAAAGGGGATGCGCTGATTGAGTGAGCGAAGCGAACGAAAATCAGCGTTTGTTAGCCAGGTGCACAACAATGGGATTAAAGAAACTTAAGTATGTGAAGCAAGGACACGCAATAAATCAAAAATGTGTCAATTTGGCTGATGTAACGGCTAATTGTTGGCAATTTGAAAATGATCTAAGAAAATTTATAGACGTAAAATTCCTCCCGAAAAAATAGAGGGTAGAGATGAAGACAAGACGGTGTGACCTTCTGTACGTTCTCATTCCTACAGGTCGTGGGTTCGATTTCCCCACTCAGGCAGTCTGGCATATAAGTCCAAAAGGCAACGTACATAGGTTTGCATCTGTATTTATTTAATTTTTGTTGAGCCTTCGGCTTTCCGTCTTTAAAACAAACTTTGTTATAGATGAAGGTATAGAAGAAGCTATAAAATGAAGGTTGATAGATCCCGAAAATGTCCTATGAAAATTGTGTTAGCTATCACAGGAGAGGTCTCTTCTTGTAATGTATCTTCCAAATCACATTAACAAAATTGTACATCAACATTCTCCCTGAAAGTGTAGATAAAGGCAGGCGTATGTTTCGCGTGATCGAAGTCGTAATGAAACTGTGTGATATCTACCAAAAACCAAAACTGTTATAAGAAAAGCCGCCAAGTTTCCTAAGAGGATCAGCCTTTGAAAGCAGTGATATTCAACCAAGGAGAAGCCTGCAAGGTATAACCCTGATAACCAGCAAATTTGTTACCCTGCCTTCTTCTTTAGTTTCTTTCTACAACTGCTCTCTTAGGCTGGTGAAACATATTGGACTGAAACTGTACAATCATGTGGCTCCGCCATTTAAGCAATACGTCATAATTTCAGATAACTGTAATCACTCGTGGGGCACAATAAAATTGAAATTAGGGCAATGCACCTAGTTTGTTGCTCACTTCGGGTTAACTTTTTCGGCCTTTTCCGATTGAATGATATCACCACTTTGGAACGAAGGGCGACCCTTTTTGGAAGATTGGCGGCTTCTCTTATATAGGGCAGTGACATGACGTAGTATTATTGTATATAACTCTATGGTGGAGCCTTAATGGCTTAGCTGCAAGGGGCACTGTAGGGCGAAAAAAGGTCGTCTTACTAAAGCCAATGCTATTAGACTGGATTTCTTAAGCCTATAACGTGCGATTTTTGTCGATTTGTTGGCAGTTGCTGACATTTTTAAGCAAGTGGAATCTTTATTTTCCGATTACAACCTCGCAGCATAAGGGATTGGAGAAAACAACGGTCTTTTTAAGCCTAAAAAATTCGCTCTCAAAGCACTGCCTTGAATAGAAATGCCGTTGTTTAGCCCTCCATTTTAATCTGTGCCCCTTGCAGCTATCTGTCTTGTAGCCAATATGACGTCACTTAGCGATGCTCTATACCAGTTTTGGTTTTGAGTGGATTACAAACACCGAAAATAGGGAGTTATTACCCAGTTAGATAATTCCAGGTTGTTTAAAGTATAGGCCGCTTTTTTTTCAGTCTATAACGTCTTTCAGTGTTAGAAGAATACTGAACGGTATAACTTGTAGCATACGTGTGGCGCTGTCACCAAAAAACCAAATTTGTCACACAGCATTTCGAATGTGTGGGACGCGAGATTACTATGCATCCAGGAATTTCTGCGAAGGCCAGTGTGAATTTAGATCAAATACTCCCCGGATGATACGACGGGAGCACATGACTTGTCTATTTAGCAGTAGCTTAGTTTCTATTCATTAACGAGATAAAAAAAAATTGGAAATAAACCATCAGCAGAAAATTATACACTAAAAATAACGTAGTACAGTAAGCCACCTTTATGCACTTACGTTTCATTCGAGTGACCTGACCCGGATTCGAACCAGGGAACCATTCCATCGCCAAAGCACTACCATACTGCCTTTACCGCTATGGCCATACTTGCCCACTGGCATAAAGATAACTCACTGAACACGGTATTAAAGGCGGGTTGCCACCACATTAAATTCTGCATTATTTGGCACCAGCCATCGAGTTCTCTGTACGGCTTGCTCGCGGCAAGCAAAGATACCCACAAAACAATACCTTTTAACGCAACAAACAAGTACGTGCTACTATAATTATTGAGTAAAAATTTAGTACGTCCTCGTGCACCTGGGAGCAACCTATAAAGGTTAACGATATTACTGTCACTAGATGGCGCCACGGTATTTTTTGTAATATTCTACTGTGGTGCCATCTAGTGGCAGTAATATCGTTAACCTTTATAGCTTGCTCCCAGGTGCACGAGGACGTACCAAATTTTTACTCAATAATTAAGGAGGCCCGTGGCTTGTTTGTTGTGTTAAAAGGTATTTCTTTGTGCATTTCTTTGCTTGCTAGAGAGAACTGGTCAACGCTAGATGACACCAGGGGGTAGTAACTCTTAAGGCTGGTTTATGCACGCGCGAAGCAACCAAGGAAACCGTCGCGAGCCTGTTCGCGTGCGCAGAAAAGCCAAGCGAATCAAATCTACCGCCTTCGCTTCGCTTGTTGCAGGCAACGCGTACGAGCGTGACGTCATGACGAAAGAGCCAATCAGCAGTCAGGAGAGTATCGGTTAAATCCAAGGCTACCTAGATGTAAAGGCTTAACGTTAGAAATTCGACGCGTCGTCCAGTTAGCCACCGATTCTGACACTAGTCGTGCTACTTACACCCCAAAAATGAACTGCTCTAACATGCGGACTGAACTGTGAAAGGTACGTGTAACACGCGACAGGCGGATTTTAAACTTAAAACACTGCATTGACACTAATTTCATGAATTTCAAGCAGAAGAGCAACCAAGGTACTACATTAGAACGACTCACTCTTCATTTTTCTTTTTTTTAATGGTACGGTATTAGCGGCTCACACCCCTTCCGGCAACCATCCACTTAGTAGTGGTAAATTACATTATTATTATTATATTATGATATAGCTGCCACATTTAAAAACAGATGTGTGACCAAGTATTGACTAAATGTACATGAATAAATCCTTGTTGATGTCTAGTACCAAAAAAAATCGACACTTTTCTTGTTTGGAGGGTATATGCCTTTAACTTGGTATCAAGCATGGGATGGGTTGGTAACCGAAACCATATTTTCTATTTTTATTAACAACCGAAGTCGTGTGGGCATGTAAAACCGAACCCGGAGCCGAATTCAAAAAATGAAACCGACCATGCATCCTTCAAGCATTACAGATTGTTGGGCTTGCTGACCTTGAATTCTTGTTTATATTTATGTTTAATACCCTTATTGCTTTAGTACCTATCGAATGTTCGACTGGTGTAGATATATACTTGACTTACTTTGTGTGTGTGCGTGTTATTTAATTTGACGTATTTTCGTATTACTTCATGCAGAATTTGTTGCCACCGATTGAAACCTTAATTATTTTCCTCGATGGTTCTGTGTTGCACACAAGTTTACTCTGCAACACAGATTTCTACATACTCGTGTAATTTCGTTGCCAATGAATCTCATGAAATGCTTTGCAGGGTAATAAACTTACTTATTTATAGTGCATGTTTCTGAACAGAGGCGTAGCTTCAAAATTGGGGCCCGGAGGCGGGAGTGCTGTGGAGGGCCACCTTCATAAAAAAAAGGTATTCCCATACAAGGTGAGAGCCCAGAAGAGGGCCCCTTTCATTAAAAAAATGAAATACAGTTTTGCTACACAAGGCAAGAGCCCAGTAGAACCCCCCCCCCCTCCTCATCAAAAAAAATAAAATGCAGTTTTTACCATCCAAGGAGAGAACCCAGTAGAGGCCCTTCACAAAGAAAAATGTAGTTTATGCCACATCCATGTGGAGCCCCCCCCCCCCCCAACCTTCACAAAAAAACAATTAAGTTTTTTCCACACAAGACAAACTTTCATGGACTATAACAATAACTTACTTTCTGATATTTTGCGGTCACAACAAAAATTTAAATTGGGACTGAGGGGTGGGGGGGGGGACAATGACCGTCTCCTTTGGCAGAGGTCCCGGATTGAATCCGGCCTCAGCCACCCCTGGCATTTTCGGGCTGAGAAGGGCCCTGTGATGTCTCGTGCTCATGTCGATTATGGCATGTAAAAGAACCTAGGATTTCCGATAGGATTTACCTAACAAAATTGACCCTCTCTCCTTCTGGCGCCACAGCTAACGCTGGGTGCGCGTCAAAAAGCTATAGTAAGGGTGTGGGGGAAGGGGAGCAAAGTTGGTGCGCGAAGGCGGATGCCTCCTCTGCCTCATTGTAGTTACGACACTGTTTCTGAGGAAAGAATGACTAGGATTTGAGGACTGATTGAGACTACATCGTACGCTGCCAATGTTTTAGTTGCCAGGGCACCTTTGTTTTTAATTCAACCGATGTTACATATTAAGCCGGTACATTACTAAGTTCCTTGTCTGTTGCCCAGTAGTATTCCGGCGGCCCGGGGCTTTCACATCGGACATACGATGGAAACGATGGAAACGAAGAATCCACCCAATACAGAATGTAGAAGTTACACATTTCGTACTTGGAAACTGACCTGTAAGAAAGAAAAAAGTATATGAATGCTTGAGTAACTATGAATTTATAATACAGTACCGGCCAGACCTTGAAAACAAAGAGCATAGGCGACCAGGATCTACAATATGGCCGCCAAAAACGCCGCCGCTTCAGTTGATCTGTCCTGTTGCCGCTTTCTGTCAGTCGAGGACGCTAGTTGCAGCCCCAAATAATGCCAGCTGAGATGCTGCCGCTCTTTTCCTTGAAACACTTTCTCGTTACATGACAGCATTGGTGTATTTAAATTTGTCTTCAGAACTTCGTGAATAGCAAAATTATTATTTTGAAAGCTTTTGTTTTGTTTCCACAAAACGAGCACCATGCCGACTTACACCGGAAAGACCATGGTGAAAAAAACCACACCAGAGCTTTCTGCCTCAGTAGTCGTTTAGATCGAAGCTTTACTTGTTTCTGAATGGTCGCCGACAAACAACCACAGATCTATAAAGTATATCTCACTTAGAGGACGTGATTCGCTTTCATTCCGAGCTCATTATGCCCATATTAGGGAAATGAAGTTGAAGTTGAAGTTTTAATGAACCTAAAAGCCTAATACGCTTAGCGCTCAATACTACAAAACTAACCTAACCTACTTAACCTAACAACCAGACCACCATCCACTCACAACGACAACAATTCCAGCACTCTGACCCCATCATAGCACCTCTCCCCACACCCCCGTTGCACAGCATCAGCACAAAGCCGGGTTCAACCCAGACCTCACAGGGGAGCGAACACCAAGGAAGGGACCGTGAAACCACCTTATAATCCGAAACGTTGCGTGGCCTTGCAAAAACCTAAGACCCGGTACAGCAAACACTGTCCTGGTTCATGACGTAACTTCGTTAATAATCGGACTTTTACGGAAACACGAAGCTGCTTCTCAGCAGCGTTCGGAGTAGTTATGCTCATATTATTGCAATGAAGTCACTTTCGTGAATCATCGGATTTTTACGGAAACACGAAGATGCTTTTCGCTCAGGGTAAGTTTAACCGGTTAGACCTAATAAGAAACACCTGCGCCCATGGAAACGAAATTACAGGTTGGTTGACGAAATGTGATGGGGGATAGGAGCGCTACGCCAAATCGAGAAAATCATTGTGAATTCAAAACATTGTGCAATTGTAAGCGTCGAAAATATCGTAAACATCAAAGACATCGTAAGCATCAATAGGGCTAAATGTCAATGCGTAAATAAAATCTAATGTCGAATCTAGTAAGAATCGTTAAGCGAAAAGAAAACTAAAATTCTCCTCACAATTCCACTCTAGCTTCCATGAAATCTTCTTTCCAGCAAATTTCCCTCTAACTTCGGTCTCAAGAAATTAAATCTGGAAAGGATAATCACGTGAAACGGTTCCCTTGAAAAGATGATGTCCACTTTATGTTTGTCCACTTTACGAATGGTCATGGTCAACTGAAAAGAATTTCTTGACAGAATGAGAGATTGACAAAGATTGTCGTGATTTCTTTGAAAATGTCTTAAAGCTTTGCTGATGACAGATGTCAAAGGTGATCATTAAGAATCGTACCGATTATGCAAAGCTGACAGCTTGATGAGCGTGTGGGAGTTCATGATGTTGGTCATGGCGGTCCAACGTAGGTGCCAGCGGAGACCTGGTCGTTGCATCCGGACTAAAGGTAGCATTGAGTTCATGTCTTCGCTTGTTCATGTTGCTTGTGGTGATATCAAACTGAAATCATTCCTGTGCTTGCTGTGTAAAGCAAACCAAAGGTGGTGCTGGCACACTCCTACGAGGTAAAAATACAGCGCAGGCTTCTTTGATGATGGTGTAAACCAAAAAGGTGAAGTCCCACAAAGATTTCCTATGCTTGGAAACGTGGGTCTTCCTGCAGCAGCCATTTCGAGAACGGGTAGGCTTGTGGAAGTGCAGTTCCCATGTTCGATGAAACCACACGAAGAGGGCAAGCAGGTAGATGATTTGTGTCAGATTGCAATTTTCCTGAAGTGATGGCTTGTGTTATTTTCCATTTTTATCCGTGATGATTTAGTTTCCTTTCAGCTATACGTGTCTGCTTGAATTCCAGAGCTGCTGTTGTTATAGACTTCTGAATTGGCATGAGAGGGCTGCAAAGAGTTCCAGTGAATTGTTGTGTGTTAACGCTAGAACTGAAAATTTTAAAAGATTGGAAATTTTGATGAATTTGGATTTGCCCGATAAGTGTAGGTACAAATTCGAAGTACTAAATTTTGTGACAGTTGGTTCGGCCGTTCTGTGGAAGGACATTCAAAACGACGACGCTAATAGGCACTGTTAGTTTTGCTTAACGTATACTAAAAAAAGCTCAATTTGTGGATAATTTTGCAGAAAAAATCCCCTTACCATGTTGACACGACAACACGGTTGACAGAATAAAAAAATGTACGGCACGATAAAAGTGCAACATTTCAATACTGCCCATCCTTAAATTACATTTTTTTTTTTGCTAGTAATAAGGAAATAGAACACAAGAGTTTGAAAACTACTTGCATATTTACGGTTATTTGCATTAGGAACTTGATTTTTTTTTTACTTACCCAGTGGTGACGGTGTGATTTCTGTAATTAAACATATGACATCGAGCAGCCTAAACAAAAATAAAGATTTTTTTAGAATAAATAAAGAATGAATAAAGAATGAAATTTTTTTTTAAATTTACTCAGCAACTTGCCGCCTACATTAATGAAAAGTTTTAATTTGGCTTAAATCACAACTGGTGTTTGTTAATAATTGCTAACTTAACCTAACCTAACCTAACCTTGCATCCTTTTGGTTTGGAGATTAAAGGGACACAAATCCTTGCGGTATATCGTACGACCCGTTGAGAATAGCGTTTGCAACATTTAGAAAGGTTAGAGTTAATGTCGCAAATCATCTCGCACGAAGGAAAAAAACACGAAAATGTCTTGAGTTGGAAACATTTCCATACGTTTGAACTAATGTCGCAAAACTGAGTCATACAGAAAAGCCAACAGGGATGCATGTACCTTTAAGCCTCTAACTCCTCGCCTATTCTTTGCTCGCTACACTCGGGTTAACCGGGAACCGTCATAATACTCTTGTTTCGCCGCTGAACTTTGGGTGCATTTATGCAACGACTCACCTTTGCATTCTCGCGACTAGAATTTAATCGCGATGGCAAAGGTGTCGTTGGCATGGTAACAACGTTTCCCGGATTAGCTAAATCCGACATAGTTTGAGTAAATGCTTGCAGTCTTATAATCCGTGACAATAAGGTAAAGAATGCCTCCTGACGAAACCATTTTCCTACTCGTTTCTGAAGTCACATTATGGACTGTTTTCATTGCGTGCCGCCGATGCTAAAACCGCCGCAATGTTGAATTTCACATGATTTCTTGCTTCTACCTCCGAGAATGCAAAGGCGCGTCGTTTGATAAACGCATCGTTAGTTATTTTGTTTTCTTGCCATGTCCTTGTATCAAATGGGTTATTACGATTGTAAACAGCACTACTGAAAAATTAAATTTTCATTACCATAGCTTCCTTATATGTTTAAAGGCTTAACGCTCGGTTACACGTAGCATACCCAGTCGTCCAAGATCGCCAAAAACTACCGCGAGGCGCGCTGAAAGCACCCGAATCATAGCATTGAATAGTGTTAGCGGATGCGCATGAACGTGGTAATCTTCACATTAATAGATTTCCCAGTGTTGCATCCCAAAACGAACATTATTTTAACGTAACGGTGACTTATCCTTGAAGTCGTCGGACGATTTATTGCTATTATGTTCAACGATCGTTTAACGCATTTTTAATGAGAATAGAAAACGCCGTAGCTTATACAATACATACGTACCTATGTTCTTCTTCTGTTTGAAATTCATGAATTTAACCTCCGGAGGTTTTGTTTTGACCTCGAGTGGACAAATAGGTACGTAGCAAGAAGCCATTGTTGTTACACTTTAATAATTTGGAGTCAAGTTTAAAATCCGCGTATCACACGTCACGATTACCTTTCACAGTTCAGTCCGCATGCTAGAGCAGTTCATTTTCGGGGTGTTCACAGCACGACTGGTGGTAGAATCGACGACTAACTAGGCGACGAGCCGAATTTCTAACATTAAGCCTTTTAACAATAGAAAGCTGTGTCATTACACAGCAGTTTTAACTGACTGCCTGGTATAAATGAACGACAGCATTTTGTGCCGAAGCTGACTACAGTACTAAACTGTACTGAACACAGTTCTTAAAATAAACGCCGAGTGTACACTGTTAAAAATTTCCGTATTTTCACCGTACAACGTCCGTAAATATTTACGGATCATGCCTGTAAATATATTTTACGGAATAAAGTACCGTAATTAGACTGAACGTATTATTTCCCTGATAATTACTGTTTAGCCTGACTTCAACTCATCTTTACTTAATTAATGCTCCGTAAATTTAACCGTTGCTCAAGATAACGGGACGTCCGTTAAATTACGTTCATTTTCCTGTTAGCAGTGTTACCATTGACTGTCACCGTAAAAAAACGGAAATATTTTTTACAGTGTAATATCTAGTCTTAAAAAGAGATCCAGCGCTTATTTTTCCACAGCAGGTTAAACCCCGGCGCCAAATAGACACTTGCATTAAATAAAGATCCGGCGCAAGAAATGGAAAAAATGATAAACTGAAAATAACAATATAAAAAACTAGCGAACTTACCAGACGATCACCTTTCTTCACTATTAGTTCCTCTTGAATGGGATAGTTGGACTAGAAAAGAAAATTGCATTACCGCAGTTACGTTAGAATTAAATTTATAAACTAATCTAAAATTTGATGATGCTGCGTATTTTTACTGTTTTCCGTCAACAAGGAGATTTCGGTAGCCTCCGAGATTTGTTGTTGTCAGCAGGAATTATTTATTGGCGGAGCGGAGCGAGTGAAGCGAGCGTAGCATTGCCTCTAACGGACACTGAATTACAAAATGTTTGTTGGTTGGTTGGTCCGTTGGTTGGTTGCACTTTTGTAGTTTGGGTGGAGCCAATCTAAAGGGCAGATTACTACGAAATTTGTCACATTGCTAGATAACCGAAAAAGCAAGATAATCTAGGCAAGACACTCTGCAATACAAAACCAATGCAAGCAATTTTGGCGGTGGCACACTTTTTGTGGTAACCTTAACCACGGTGGCTAACGTGGGATTTTAACTTTAGATGGCGGCGATGGTACAAAAGGCTGCAAATAAAGAAACAGGATCTAAATGTGGGAACAAACGAAAGCGTCTTAAAATTAATACGAAACGTATTAGGCCTACCTCAAAAAAATATGAAAAAGATCAGCAAAGAACTTCACATCAAACGACAAAAAGCTCAAACGTAACCGACCGAATATTGTACCCAGATTTTTAAGGAACCTTAGTCAACTATCAAAGTCATTAGAATGAGAGAAAATACAAATTAAAAATAAATTTTTATCCGCTTCGCCTACAATAGGCCCTGTTTCCTAGTTTTATTCCACGGATGGCTACGGCTACACTAATTTAACAAAATTTTTCCTTGTAGTCTGGTCAATGGACGTTACCATGGCAATGACACTTTCGTAGTTATATTTAATAGCTTCTAGCTAAAGAAATTTTGTTCGAATCCTAGAGTCAGTAAACGTCGCTACGGTCTTGTTTGTTCCCCTGTGTTTCATGTACATTTCGAGAACAATGCACCTACACTTAGGCAACAGTACGCGTGTACAGGAGGTGCACTCGGCCGCTAGCCAGTGGGCAGGGAACCAACTACCAGACCCGGTCTCGGATGGTTCTCTGGCCAACTGGATACAGCCCCGCCCAACTTGCATGTGCTGTTCAAGTATAAAAAGTGAGGTCGGGCAACACTGTCAGTGAGTTTCCAACGTAGCATTCAAGGTGGAAGGGTGGTCCCATGCTTGGGTCCCAAACGACGGACGAAACCCCGGCTTCCGCCGTGGCGAGTCGAGCAATATCGACACCCAAACACTACCCTAGACGACGGCAGGCCAGTAGTGTTGCACTTGCCTGAAATTAAAGGTGTCCCGCCTTGGGAGAGAAATTCATGGACGGTTGAATATACAGCTTCGACACGGTCAAACCGCTTAATGCCACGTCCCAATTTTCGTTGGACAGACTGTCCGAATTGTCGACAGCTGAACGGCGAACGGTACCGCCACGTCATAAAAACAGCCCAAGGGCCCGAATTTCCGGCCGCCGTTACCGTTCCGTTCATGCCTGACTTGCCTTGACTTTCGTGGCTCGGTTCCGGCAGTCGCCAACGGTCAGCCAATCAGACCAATTGGTCTTGTCTGCAAATACGTCACAGCAACATGGCGCTGGATCTGGCTGAACATCACGAACCAATCATTCTTTATACATGAATTCCTTTGGATGTACGACAGCAAGGGAAAAGAACATAAAGACACAAGGAAGTAAAGCTAACTCGTGGAAGGAGATTGCTAACTAATGCCTGGTAAGCTTACACTCATGTGTGGAAATACCTCCCATGAGGTGGTGCTATTTGAATGCAGTTCGATATGATGATGCAAGTGGTATTTCATTGTGAGGAGTGTGCGCGCGTGAGTTTTGGGTTTTCAGCTTAAATGTGACAATAGAGGAGTTTTAAAAGTAAGTGGCTTGCGAGTCGCTTGCAAGCGGAAACGCTTGCCCGTTTGTTATTTCAATGGGAAAGCGTTCGCCGCTGCCAAGCGACTCGCAAGCCGCTGACTTTTAAAACTCCCCTAATGCGTTTGGTCTCAAAAATAATAAACAAAGTCGCAATTGGATGTACGAAAGCTTGAGCGACTACTTCCACAAATTATCTTTCATTTTCTAATCGGTAAGTGTGAGGGATTTGTGTTTCTCCGTTTGCTCCAGCAGCAGGCCTTTGTAGTGAGAATACGCACCGTTGTTGTTAGCCAGTCGTCGTTGCTGTACCGTTAGCCAGGCTCTGTTAGGGCACCTTTACGCCACGACTCGTCTTTGCGTTCTCGTAGCTAGAAGTCAATCTCGATGGCAAAGGTGACATTGCCATGGTGACAACGCTAAATGGATTAGCTAAATCCGACATCGTTTGAGTAAATACTTGCAGTCTTATAATCCGTGCCAATAATATAAAGAATTCCTCATGACGAAACAATTTTCCCAAACGCTTCTGAACTCACGTTATTTGCTGTTTTCGTTGCGAGGCGGCAGACATAAAACCGCCGCCATGTTGGAATTTGAGGTGATTTCTAGCTTCTGGCTGCGAGAATGCAAAAGCGAGTGGTTGCGTAAACGTGCCCTTAGAATGGTCTTTTAGCCTGTAATTTGCATTAGCTAGTAGTCTAGCACCTAGGAAGGTCACAACGGGCCAAGTAGATTTGGTTTAACCCCAAGTGCCCTCTAGATGAAATAGCAAAACCAGCATTTTTCTTTCCAATATGTTTATGTAGGTAATCCTCCAGACCGAAATTTTCCCGAAGGGCCATTCTGACAGCTCCCAGCAGCCAACCAGCGAACGGTACCAGCAGAAGTTCATGGCTGGCCTTTACTTGCGCCGCTCTGTGCGACAGCCACCAACGATCAGCCCACCAGACATCAAATTGGACTTCAGCTCACATAATTATGTCACAGCAACATGATGCTGAATCTCGTCGAACATCTTAAGCCAATCATTTTAAGGAAAAGGGTGAAATCTTTTGGCAGAAAAGAATATAAAGATTCGTGGAAGGAGATCGCTAACTAGTTGTCGGGTAAGCTTACAACCCCGTGTTAACTTGTCTCCCAAGTCTGGAGACGGTGTGTTTGAATGTTGTTTCTGTGTAATGCATGAGGGGTAATGTTGAAGCATGTGTGGCATGTTTTTTTGGGGGGGTGGGGGGGGGGGGGGTTAAGCCTTGAATGAGACGCTACGTTTGCACGCAAATATAAAAATAGAATCGGTGCATGAATAACCTAAACCTAGAGTGATTGTTTCCACGAATTAGTTTTCATTTTCTGGTCGTTAAGTGCGAGGGGTTGCAACGGGGTTGGCTACCTCAGCAGTAGGACAGTTGTAGTGAGAACATGCACTGTTTCCTTTCACCTTTACCGTTTGCCGGGCACTGTCAGAATGGTCCTTAAACCTGTCTGGGTGTACGTATTGAAGACAAAATCTATGAAATCTTTCTTCCAGACTCAATACCGCACTACTGGGAGCTCTCATTTCATCCATAGAAAACAGGAGTCCATCGATCTCAGCTTCTGTTGTTATGACCTTCTGTAGCATATTCCCCCAGTAGTTAAAATTCCAACTGTGTTCATGAATACCTCCAGACTGGCAGTCGCATGTTTCATGTCATGCCGAAGAACCTGCTTTTACCGCATGCCTTTCGCTGGAACAAAACTTTTCAGAATTCTGGTTGCCTCACCTGCCATCCACTGCTATATCACAGTATTACGCCTTCCCAAGTTGTGTAATTTTGGGTACCTAGCCTAACCTTAAGTCATAGGTAATTTACCTTGGTGATCTTGTTATTGCTAAGGCCCTTGGATACAATATGTATATTATGTGTAAATCATTTTCTGTATTAACCTTCATTAATAATAATTACCGTGAAGCCGAATGTACCATGATCCTGGAGTTATGGAGAGGTCAGAGACTAGCGGTCACTTCTTTCACAGGAGGGAGCTGTAGGCACTATAGAAGCTCATGGACCTTCAGTGCGGAACTATGGAACCAGATCAGGGTAGAAAAGGCCCATTACTTCCAACAGGCTGATCACTTGGGCCCTCGAGCCTGTATCGCAACAGCTCTCCAGCTTGATGTGCCTTCATACTTTTACTGTTGAGTAGTACCTGAACCACTTCCAACATCTTCAAGGATAAAACCGTATAGTACAAATAAACCAGAGTTCAAGCCTAGCAGGGGTTGCACAAGTGGTGATTTGGCCATCGGGGTTTTCCAAGTAACCATGGAGGCAGGCCTGTCCATGTTCCAGCTGGAACTAACTACAGTTCGTCAGCCTTCAGCTGTGAGTATGCCGTGAAACAAGTACTTTTAAAGAAGACTACAGCAATTACTGGAGAATCATGTCTTAATTCTTAATGTGTTTCATTTTTCCCTGTGCTACATTTTAAAAAGACATAGGCTACCTTCTCACTATATTCGAACAACCTGCACGAAATAGCCTTTGTAACGTTTACGTTAGTGAATGTAGCAAAACAGTTTCTCACTAGGGAAAAAACACGAAAATGAACGCCTATGCAATATTTACACGCGTAGAAAACTGAGCCATACAGGAAAGCCAACCGGGAGGAACGTACCTTTAAGAAAGGCATAACCTACTTATTTCTTTCAGCAGAAAAGGACTTTTACTTATGTTAGCCAATAAGCCTGCAATTCATTCCCTCCAATTTGAACTGACTTTTATGCTTTGCTACGAGACTATATGTTCTACTGACTTTTCAATTCAAGCAGTGCAGGGGGGGGGGGGGGGGCCCAACAAAAAAAAAAAAATTCCCCTTTAAAACCCCCCCCCCCCCCCACCTGGCCCAGAATCACCCTCCCAGCCAACACACCAAATACCCTCTTCAGCATGTCTCTTCAGGGGTACCAGTTCGAGTCGAACTACAATCGTAGGATACAGGAATTGAATACTTTGTAATTTACTGGGACTCTGCACCAATACCTTTTTACGACTGTATTTCCAGTATTCAGGAAGATCTAAAGGTGGCGTAAATTGAGGACCGGCCAAACTCAAAATTGCCACCCCTTATAGTCTACATTATAGCCTTGTCCTAGATGCCAAATTTTGAGGTCTGAAACTTACTTGAAGTTCTTGAGGTGATCTCTGACCAATCAAGGTCCACTTCGTTGTATTTCCTCCAGCATCCGGTTTCCCTAAGTATCCTGATACCAATTGTCCTAAGAATATGGGAAATTAAGTGAGTGTTTCTCGAGATTGCTAAAAAAAAAAATGATGCAAGCGAGAGCCCTTACAGTTTTTTTATTCGTGATTTTTCAGATGTGAGCAATAACCAATATTTCTCTAGGCGAGTGATCAGAAAAAATAAGCAGAACGCCAGGTGCCCTCTGTGTGTGAGGTGAGCTAACAATTCATCTCTCCCTTGCATGGTTATAATATAAGCGATTCCTCCAGTCCGAAACTATCCTAAACTACACCAATCCTTCTTAAGACCAAAAACCTTTACAGCTATTTACCTAATTTATGAGTGTGTACTCGGTAGGCAAAAATGTGCATTTTCACGTCGTCCGTCATTGTGCATTGCACTTCGAAATTTTCTGTGAAAATAAAAATAAAAAACAAATACATAAATTAACTAAAAAAAATGGCTTCACCATTAAAAAAAAGCATTAGAGCTTGTATTCCAGAAAATTAGCAGCTGTGAAGGTGCACAAATCAAAAAAATAGATTAGAGCCCATAACGAAATAGAACTCAATTTCAACTCCAATTTCAGGAAACAAGGGCAATGTTAGTCATTGGTAATGTTAGAAAGTCAAAGCAATTTGCGTGTGTGCGTGTATGTGCAAGCATGCGTACGAGCATGTGTATGTGAAACATGTAAATTGTTTATTGTTAAGCATTTTTGTTTTGTCTACTTTTGTGTTTGTTCGTTTCTGCTTGAGTTCTTTTTCGTGTGAGTGATTATGCCTTCGTTTTACGTGTGTATTTTTAATTTGTGAATGGTTTAGTTTTTTGTTTATGACTTTTGTTATGTATGTTTGTGTGTGTGGGTTAGGGTTTAGTTATTTTTGAGTGAGTGTATGTATATGTTCGTATTTTGTGTGTGAATTTTTAATATATGAAATAGCCAACCGTTTTGTTTGTCGGTTAGTGATGTACATGTATGCGTGCGTATGGATGTTGCTAAGTCACAATCCTTGTTCCCTGTAATTGGAGTTTAAATTTTTTTTTACTACGAGAGCTTCCCCCCCCCCCCTCCCCGTATATGGCCGGTTTTAAAGAAGAATTGTAGTAATTTTCCATTTGCATGAAAATACTGTGATTTCCCGTTAGCATGAAAATACTGTGATTTCCCATTAGCAGTAAGCCAAACTTTCATTGGATTTAGTTAGATTCAGGGTTAAGAGACATACAAGCCTAAATCCCGTTTGCATGAAAATATTGTGATTGGAAGAAAACATGACGTCATCGGTATTGTGTCTCTTTGTTGAAAAGCGAGTTAGAATCATTACGTATACGGACAATTCAATAATCAGCACTATACGGCTTCAATAGTTAGCAGTAAACGTTTCAATAGTTAGTAGTGCGAATCTCGGTGATCTGGCGCCACACACACAAACAAACAAATATTACGATCTCAGTTATATAGATTCGAGCGAATGCTGTGTACCTTCACAGCTGTGAATTTCTTTGGATACGAGCTCTAATGCTCTTTTCTTTTTTGTTAAATTAATTCCGTGGCTTTTTCGATATGTAGCTTGTTGCTGTTTGCATTCATTTTGTATGTGTGTGGGTTTTTAAAATTTTTTATCAGTTATATGTTTTTGTTTCGTTCGAGTGAACTCTGTAATTCGTTTTTATTTGTGTACCTTCAAAGCTGTGAATTTCGTGGTGGTACGAGCTCTAATGTTTTTTGTTCAATTTACTTGTTGTTTGGCTTCTTTTTTTGTGTGTGATTGGTACGATCTGGTTTATTATGGGTACGCCTATGTCCGACCAATTTTACATGAAAAAAAAGAATAAAATTAAAGAATTAGTGAAACTTGTTAATATTCAAAACGCACACTG
>JAHWFP010265495.1:34993-61002 GCA_023313725.1 Lithobius niger | reverse complement strand
CCCCCCCCCCCAAAAAAAAAACAATAGCCTATCGTCTCTGTGATGTATGAAGGTGTCAGTCATACTGTTGTGGGTTCACTAAGGCATAATTAAAACAAGGACACAGTGTTGTAGGCTAACACTTGAAGGACGGCTTTATTCAGCAGGTACAGCCTTTATATAATGAATGTCCCATGACATAATAATAATAATAATAATAAAGGTTTTACCCGCTAATGGGTAAGGTAAACGGTAGGGTAAACCACTTACACCGCCCCCATGAACCAAGCATTAATACGCTCGTCGTAGGAATTTGGAGAGGTCGACCCCACACACTGCACGTTTGAAGGCGTCAACCGTCGTCGCATATACGACCGCAGACGGAAGTGAATTCCAGCAATCCACAATCCTGTTGGAGAAAAAAAACTTTCTACAGTCTGTCTTAAAGGTCACATGTAGTCATGTGATATGAGTATGGCAACAACATTGTATGGATAGACTGATTAACTATGGAGGTATATTAAGCTATGTATGGGGTTAACATTGGGACTTAAAGGACTACCATTGTGGTGCCTCTATGACGACATCACAATACAACCAACTAATAAAAAAAAATAAAAAATCTTAAGTCTAGCTGAAAAATAAATACGTGTTACTGCCTACTTTAAGTTGTAATTATTAAGAAGAAAATGTGTCGCTTTCAAAGAAAGAACTAAACATTTTGTGAAAGCTTGTAACCCCCCCTTAACTCAACAAAATGTCTGAAATTTTTTAATGATGCTTGAAAACTGGCACCATGAAATCCATCTGACTTATTATCCCAACTGGCTTGAAATTGATACTCTTTTTCTTTAAATAACTTGGGTAGTGTTTCCTTCTTTTTTGGCTGCAAACATGTGGCTGCTGAGTTCATCTGTTAGTTTGTTACAGAGGTTGTCTCACGCCGGAGGCTGTTTCAGCTCCCAAAGCAGTTGTCCGTACGTAAAGGAAATATTTACATGAAAGAGAAAAGAAACATGTTTTAAAACCGAGGAATCAATTTTCCTCACGAATAACTGAAAACACAACATGTTGCCAACCATAGGCACAATTAAAAATTTACAAGGTCTATTCCTTGCACAAATAACATTTCCAAACACATGTCGCGAACATCGCACAAGTTAAAATACAACCCCCAGTTGGGCTGACGTAGAACTGATTACAAACACTTATATTAGCCTACGTTATTTATCAAATGTTGAGCTTGTCCGGAGCTCGTTTGGTTCGCTTCGGACGACCTGATACTATTGGAGGCTGCGCTGCATCATCTGCACGTGGTGGAGATGGTGCAACCTTACGTTTTCTCAGTTGGCTTTTCACCGTAGCGGGCTCCGATGGTTTAGCTGGAGACTGCCTTGTAAGTAAAGGAGGTTCCAGGCCACCTGTCGCTCCAATATCTCGCTGGGAGGTGCTGTAATTTTGGTACATGGCTAGTTCACTGGGAACAGTGACGTCATCGGACTCGCCCACTGGCTGTGTGTGGGGTGACTTTGACTGGATTGTGCTGACACCTGGTGTCGCAACTCGTAAATTGTCAGGTGAGGTGCTTTTGATTGGTGTAGTTCTCTGCCTGGCAACGGTGGAACGCCGTGATTGGCCCACTGACTGCCGCCGACAATTTGAATGCTCGTGTGTCACCTGATCGTGACCTGATGTGCCAACAGAATAACGCTTCTTAGAAACTACGTGTTCTTTGGAATTAGCGGCCTTTTTATTCATGCTAAAATCTACGGAATTATTCGATGGAATTTGTGAATTTGGATACAATTCTTCGGCATCTGTTGGATTAATTCTAGGCCTTAACTGATCTCGGTGCTTTTGCACTTCAACCAGCTCTTCAGTAAGTACACTGTAGATTAAATGCGATAGCTTCTTTTTGATAGACCCCCTCGACCATAGCTTAGGGTTAGATTTACTGTAGTCACGATACCATATTTCATCGCCAACTTGATAGTTAACTGAAGCATGATGTTGGGTGCTTTTAATCTGTTTTTGTTTGTTTCTTTTAACAATGAACACAGGGTCAGGATAAAGCAAATCCAATCTGGATTTTAATTCTCTATTGAAGAATAATTTACCCGGTGTTGCTTGGGTGGTAGAACTTATCGTGATTCGTGACGATTATAAGTATGCATTTATACTTTCCTGAACAGAACAACCGTCACGCCGAGCAGCTTTGTAGACACGTTTAAAATTTCGGACGTAAATTTCGGCTAATCCGGTAACCCACGGCGCAAAAGCCGGGCCTGATAGGTGTTGGTTTCCGTTAATCGTTAACCATGATTTAAACTCTTTAGAGGTCCACTGCGGGCCATTGTCGCTAAGTAAGGAATCCATCAGCCCGTATTCAGCAATGTGGTTATTCAGAATATCAATAACTTTAGCTGACGTGGTAGTTTTCATTTTGTGCACGAACGGAATGTTACTGTGTGCTTCCACTAGGATTAGAAACATGAAATTATCTAACGGTCCTAAAACATCAGCGTGATATCTAGAATTTGGCTTTTGTGGATACTCCCAGGTATGCTTGGGTCCTGCAGATTGAGTATCCTTAAATTCTTGACAATTAGAACAGGATTTAACTTTGTTTTCAATATCTGCGTCAATAGAAGGCCACCACACCTTAGACCTAGCCAAGCTTTTTAATTTAACAATGCCAAGGTGTGAGCTGTGCAAATCTTTCAAAATTTGACGTCTTAAAGCTGTCGGCACGACGATTCTAAACCCCCCAAAAAGTGTGTCACTTTCAATCAAGATCTCATTGCGGCGTGTGAAGTACGGCTGCATGTCAGGATTATCACACAACTTCAGGCCAGCCACGATTAACGCATCGGTAAACTTTAGACAGTAGTTTGTCACACTTGCTTTCCATAACCAAAGCTTCGTTTAGCACTGGTAAGTTGGAGATGGTTTCCAACGCTAGTACATTGTACTGTTGTTCACCCTCTTCAAACTCCTTGTCGTTAGGAAGTGGAAGTCCAGACAGTGCGTCGGCAGTTAAATTCTGCTTGCCCGGTGTATGTTGGAAGTCATAATCATAAGAGTTAAGCATAACCGCCCAACGTTGCACACGTGCTGCTGCCATCTGTGGGATACCCTTTTTAGGGCCATAAATCCATATTAAAGCCTTTTGGTGAGACTGCAATATAAATTTCTGACCGTAAACGTACCCATGAAACCGTTTAACTCCCCAAGCCACGCTGAGAGCTTCACGATCAAAATGACTGTAGCCTTGTTCGGTTTTGGTCAGCTTCCGTGAAGCGAAAGCTATTGGACGCGATTCGCCATTAGGCATGACATGCATCAGGCACGCCCCCACCCCGTAGGGTGAGCCGTCACAAACCAGTTTAAGCTTTAATTTTGGGTTATAATGCACCAAAACTTTAGATTTAACAAATAATTCTTTTACTTTGCCAACAGCTTGGTCACACTCAGTCCCCCATGTCCACCTTACTTTAGGGCTTAACAACAAGGGTAACAGGGGAAAGAATATGAGCAAGGTTAGACAGATATTTTGAGTAATGATTCACGAATCCTAAGAAACTTTGTAGTTCTTGAATACAAGTTGGATTCGGTGCGTTTGTGACTGCTTCCACCACCTCAGGGAGTTGTGCAAACCTTCAGCATTTATCATATGTCCTAAATATTTTAGTTCAGTCTGCGACAGCTTACACTTGTCGATCCTAGGCCTAGCCCCTGCATCCTGTAGAGCAGTTAGCAGCTGATTCAATGATTCGTCATGCTTTTCCCCCTTCCAGCTCACGAGGATGTCATCATAAAATGGTGAACATTTGGGGATTTTACTCGTGATTTGCGTCATGACCCTCTGAAAAATTCCAGAGCTGGACGCAAGGCCCAGAGGTACACGAAGCCAGCGAAAAAGACCCAGGGGAGTGTTTATTGTTAATGCTGCCTGCGACTCAGGATCTAATTCAATTTGAAAAAAGGCATCCTTAAGATCGATAAGGCTAAATCTGTCGCTACCTGCTAATTCACTAAATAATTCAACAGCTGTGGGAACCAGATAATGGTCCACCTCCAATTGTGGATTTACGGTGGTTTTGTAATCGCCAATAATTCGAATGTCACCATTCGCTTTATGCACAATCACGATCGGTGTCGACCATTCTGAGGTTGCCACTGGCTCAAGAATTCCTAAGCTAACCAGGCGGCTAACCCGCCCACAAATAAAATCCTTGTATTTACATTGGGGTTTTCACGTGCCCGTTTTTTCCGCAACAGTAGCAGATTAGTCTTTGTTAAATTTGACGTTTGCTTGAGCTCTGTTCGGTTTGTGAGAAACATAGTTTACACTCTTTGAATGGGAACGAATTACTTCTTGATCTATTTCAGCAGATTCTAAAGACAAAGCTAATGATGTCGTAGCCTTCAAATCCAGAGTGTGCTTCAGAAGTTCGCGTTGTAACGTTTCGAATTTAACACCGCCTATCAAACGATCCCTAATCATCTCGTCGTTAATCTCGGTGATCTTATCGAAATCACAAAATTTAGTGAGTAATTTTAACGAAGCAATATACTCGCTAATGCTTTCATCCGACTTCTGTGATCTACGGAAAAATTTTACACGTTCGGAAACTACAGAAGGTATAGGTTCGACATCGTCGAGAATAGTTTTCACCAAAACGTCGTACATCATTGAATTTGGTAAAGCAGGTGAAACAATATTCAAGATTCTGTCTAACATTTTATGACCAACCTAAGCCATTAAAAAATCAATCTGTTCGGTCACTGGGATTTTCTTAGCTCTAAAATAGTAGCCAATACGATTAGTGTATTTTTCCCAGGTATCGTTTTCTGCGTCGAACTCCGCGTACAAATCGGCAGTTTTCGAAGCCATTGTAAGGTCTTCACTAGAACTACTTACAGTTGAATTTAAGTTTACACGTACACTGGTGCTAGCACCCAACTCTGTATTTAAAACAGCAACTACAGGAGTTTTAATCATTTCACCTGTCTCAGGCATAAGCCTACACTTTAACAAATCAAATTATTAAATAATTTAATTACAATTCCATTCAACTCAATAAACTGGAAGCAACTCGAGACTAAACGGATTTTATGCTTAACAACTAAGCCACTAAACTACCGTAGCCTACCTAGTTTTAAATTCAAGTGCCTACAACTTAAACAATTGACTAGGCTTTTAAATTGTTTGCCGTTTCACTAAACGTTAACACAAAACAACACAGCAGGCCTATGCGTTCGGCACAGACCAAGTTTCATCGTTTATAAGCATAAACGCTACAGTGGTTAAATTTAAACACCGGCACACACCAGCCCGAATATGGGCAAAGGCACAATCGAAATTAACAGGGTTAATTTAGCAGCGCATTTTTCGAACCTTCAGGATTATAGTACCCCCTGTGCGGACACGCCAGTGCGTCACTCTAGAACACTGCCCTTGTAAAATTACCCGTAATAAATCCAATTGCCCATTTCGGTTCTAGTTGATAAGGTACCAAATTTAAGTACTATCATTTCGTACCACGAAAGTTCCTAAACCCAGTACACTTTTTGAAAAAAATTAAGCTCTGATAGTTCCACAGAGTACTAATTTCATTTACCAAAAATGAAAAAATTACTACTTACCACAGATTAGGAGCACTCTCCATGGCTGTAGAACCTATCAAGCTAATTATTAAATTTAAACCTTAGAACCGCCTCGTCGCCATCTGTGATGTATGAAGGTGTCAGTCATACTGTTGTGGGTTCACTAAGGCATAATTAAAACAAGGACACAGTGTTGTAGGCTAACACTTGAGGGACGGCTTTATTCAGCAGGTACAGCCTTTATATAATGAATGTCACATGACATGTAGTCATGTGATATAAGTATGGCAACAACATTGTATGGATAGACTGATTAACTATGGAGGTATATTAGGCTATGTATGGGGTTAACATTGGGACTTAAAGGACTACCATTGTGGTGCCTCTATGACGACACCACAGTCTCGTTCAATGACGTTCGTTGTGACGCTAACGTTTACGAAAAGCAAACTGCAAATCTGGAGTGATTCGTCTCATTGTCGTCCGTGAGAAATTGGTATAGAATCGTATTCGTTTACGGCACGTGTCAGTTTTCAACAGTGCAATGTCGTCATTTCGACAAAAATCTTGAACTTTTTCCGAATTTCTGAAAGCGTAAATTCGTCGTATTTTTATGTACGTGTGTCCGTGCATCGCAGCAAGGCTGTCGATTGAATAACGGTTGTGATCGTACGGTGTTTTCATACCGTCAATTAATGTACACAGTTCACGGTTTGACAACATCGTAGTATCGACAGCATTACTGCAGCCAAGCTTGCATGTCAGCTTTACGTTAACTCTTCGTTGATATTTTTTTCTCCTTCACAGAATGGTATGAAGCGTTATCCATTGTTCGGATTTCGTTTGCGTGGCGCAGTCAAACCCCCAAAACTTACTCTGAACTCTTTTCTGCAACGAACGCCGCCCAGCAATCGTGTTTCTTTTGCAAATCGACGAATAGATTTCTTTTGATCATGTTGGCGCGGTTGGCTGTAGACATTCATTACAGTTTGCTTTTGGGAACTCGAAAGGCAACTGCAGAAGCCATCGATTGAGCTATTTTTGGCATCACCGCCATCTTGGAACTACTTCTGCTTGGAAGACAAGCGGCTGTCAAAGTTGTCGATCTGCTAAAAAATGCTAATCAACTATTTTTTTGTGTTTCATGAGAATTATGTATGGCCAAGTACCGTACTTGAATAGTTTCTGACATCGTTTCATCCCTAAAACGTTTTGGTTGATTCTGGGAAAACACGTACTACGTTAAGCCTAACGTCGTAATACAATTTCAACTCAAGCGTAAAGAGGCTCTATTGCATCGCTAACTCTCTCTCCACTGACTAATGTGGGTGGATTTTACCATAAAACGATGTTAAAGCTCATGAACTTGCAGAGGAAATGATAAATCCATAACTACTGGGAAACAGTAACTAAGCTAGCTTGTGCTGTCCAAAATACCACATTGGTATATCTTCATCGTTAAAAACGTATGATGTGCTTGTGTGTGTGCGTGTACCTCTACTCTTCTTGAATCAAGGCATGGCAGTAGGACCAAAGAAAGATTAAACTGCGCTTCTCTTAGGCCTATTTTCATAACTGTAACTTGATATTATAACCCTCAAATACGCGAAAACACTTTAAAAAGCTGCAGTTTGCTCATGACGTCATAGTTTGTTCATGCAAAGTTTATTATGCCTGTACCAACTATGACCGTCCAAAGTAAACTTTGCCTGATAAAACTATGATGTCATGTTTTGCATCAGTACGAACTAACAGAAACATAAATAATAATATAGATATCAAAATCAGTAAGAAATCAAAATTCACTTTGTTTTCGGGCCACCCATTGTTGACACGTGTTATTAACTTCTAGACTGCAGTTCAAAGTACGAATGGGGAAATAAACTTACTTCCCAACATTTTTAAAAATAAAGAAGACATATTTTGCACCATACGAGAAAACTTAAAATTGGTTTTGCTTCAAGTGACTGATGCACGGAAAATGGCAGACCTGTAGAGTTTAAAAGGTTGTCAAACATTCCGTTTTTGAAACACGGAAGTGCGTGGATTGAGCGAGCAAAGTGAGCAATTTCCACGTAAATTAAATCTTTTCAGTGAGTTTCTCGCCTATATCGCAATTTTTCATTTACTCCCAGTTTAGTAGGCCTTACTTCTGGAGGAGAAGATAAACAAACGTGCAAACAAACCATAGGCGTCGATCCAGGGGAGGACGAGGGGGACCGTCCCCCCCACGTTTTCAAACTGAGGGGTTCGTTCCCCCCCCCCCCACGAAATAGGCTGCAAAGCTGTATATGAGTATGTATTTATCACGCTTCCCACTTCGAGTTTGAAACAAGAAAATGTACTTTCGTTTCCCCCCAATTGTATGACTCAGGTCATCAAATATTATGAGTCATCAGTTCCTAATACAGGGGAGTAATGAAGTTAAGAATTTAAGTTGCAAGGCCAAGTCACAAAGATGACGGATTAACGGTAAATGGAGGATATAAGCATATCACTCGGCTGTAGCAAAACAGGTATTTTTAATTCTATAAAAATTTTAATTTAAAGTAACACAATTTTATGGTAAAAATAACGAACATCACACAAACAACTGAAGCATATAAATTTCATGATTTAGTCTCTTTATAAATCTAAACTTTATTTACTGTCTATTAATTCGAACTACTTTCCAACTGTGTTTGTGTAACCCTACTCGGTTTGTAGTGCTTGTTAGGCTTTTTTCTACTTCCGCCGATGTAGTGAAAATGTAATTTAGTGAGAAACTAGTCAAAACAGGAAGAGCACAGAGCTAAACGAAAGTTAAAGGAGTGTCCGATTTCAAATTACTTTGTTTGATTGTCAACGAAACGCCAACTGTAGTCGTCTGGTGGTTAGTTTGTTCTTGCTATGGTTATAGCCGAAACGTCAGATAAATTTGTACAGAACAAAACTTGTTAAGCTTTCCTTCCAAGTTTTCGTCAGTTGAAGTCTATACCAATTCACTCCATAAAAACCGTGCAAAGAATCAAAATTAAAGATTAAGTTGCCGGTTTGATTTGCTAGTAGCTCTTTTTCTCTTTTTCAGTGCAGTTAATTCTCAGTTAATTCAGGAACGTCAGCTAAATCTTCCACCATTTTAAAAGGAAGCAACAATACTTTTCAAACCTAAATGTTCAGTGTTAGCTAGCGTTAAGTTAATAATATTAAAAAAAAATTTAATCATCAGGGAATTTAATTTGTAAATAAAATCTACCCAAAACAAAACTTGTTAAGGATTCCCGCCAAGCTTTTCGGCTGCGGGAAGACGTGATATCAAACGCCAAGCTCTTTCGCCAAGCTAATCCAACCGAGTAATACTTAGAAGGTTAAATGAAATATCTGAAAATTGCTTACTGCGCAATTTTCAATTATTTCATTTAACGTTTGAAGTATTAGTCGGCGGGATTAGCTTGGCGAAAGAGCTTGGCGTTTGATATCACGACTTCCCACGGCCGAAAAGCTTGGCGGGAATCCTTAACAATTTTTGTTTTGCGGTATATATCAGTAATTTTTGGTCCAGATTGATGAAATCCATTTTTTTTTTTAGTAATTATGAAATGAAAATGCCAATCTACTTTTCTGGTCCATTTCTTTTACTTCTTTTTTTTTTTTTTGGTTTCGTTAGATTTTGAGGACAGCAGTCACCTTTTTTCATTTGATTAGCATTTTTGTTAGTATTGCAGTATCTCCTTGCAAACGCATGAATTTCTTTAATTGTCAGTTTGGCATTGTTACATAAAAACAATGTTTAAAACAATGTAAAACAATCAATTTGGACCTTTGGAGCTCCCTAACCCCTCTTGCCTCTTGTGAGGTCACGTTCCTGGTAAGTGTTTGGGAGTGATGATGTGGTAGAGTGTGATGATGTGCTAAGAGGTTGTCTATGGTTGCTTGGTTTGATGGCACAATGTAGTAGTTATTTCGTTTAGAATGGGCATGTAGCTACAGGCTGTGGCCCCAATAAATTTTCTTTCTCTCTCCCTAACCCCTAAACCACTTGACCAATTAGAAAGGTCAATATGAAAAGGGCACATCTCCAGAGCAATACCTGTAAAATGAGCTAAGAACCAGCTTTATTTACCGCATGGAAGAATTTATTTTCATGATACAAAAAAAAGCGTTACTAGTAAGAATTAGGCAAATATCAACGTGATTCACGTCGTTTTTTCAACAAGAAAACGTTAAGCTATGGGTCTAACAGTGACTTTTATGTTGCCAGGCGACCAAAGTCTCCCGATCAAACAAGTTTCAGCCTTTTCTGTCGCATAGTTATTTATCTTCAGATGGCTGAAAACAGCCAAACTCCCTTTGCTGTAAAGACACAACGTGTCTAGTGGTCGCCATGCTCATATATACATATTATCTGGATGTTATCGTTTTATCTTGGCGGGCGACACACTAGCGTGTCTCTTGATGTATAAAAAAAACGGAATTTTGGTAACAATTAGGCTTTTACAACCTCTCATGCTAAAGAATTTTTACAAATTTGCTAAACAATGGGTTGCAAACGTGCCTCGGAAATCCGAAAATAGGTTTTCAAATAGCGTAAAATGCTTCAGCTTCCGGGAAGGTTACACCGCTCCCCCTAACCCCCTAGCTGGAATCCCCGGGCTTTTGCTAAAGTAGCACATATTTTAACAGTAAATTTTCATTTTCTTCTTCCCCCCCCCCACACACACTGGAGTTGGTTGGCGCTACTAATACCCCCCCACAACTTTAGAAAAATCGACGCCCTTGGCGCGAAAAAACAAATCGTATGTTTTGTATATGATGTAGATAAAATGCAGGCATGCTGGGAAATGTTATGGACGAAGTGTGAGCAATAATTTCAATTAGTTTGTGTCGAAATAATCAGTACATCAATTTTGTGATGCTTTTGGGGTCAAAGAAAATTAAATGAAGTATGGATCGACGCCAATGAAGTGAGCGAAGCGACCAATATGCCTAGTTTTTATTAAAAACGATGACATCAGGTCGTCAATAATTGCACTGTTGCAAACTCAGTCGGATTATTCAGAATCCAAACCTAGCTAGACGGAGTTTTTTTTTCGGTTGGTAAAACCAAAGCTGTTTTCTTGCTTGTTGTACACAATAGCTGCGAGTTGGTTTTTGTTTTTGGTGAATTTCTACGTTATCTGTCTTTTTTTCATTTACCTTCTGCACTTCAATTTCGCCACATTTTTTTGGTATGTTTCATAAATTCACGATGGAGTACTTAATTTCTAAATATGTTTCAGGCATTTACCTGTTTTTTCCCGTCTTGCGGTAAAGGTCGCTCAAGAGAAATGCTTGGCATGTTGAAATGCAGCATTTACACTAGAATACAGGTTGCAAGGATAAGGGTCTGCTTCTTAGTTTTACGTAGGTTTCTATGAAACAAGCTCCGGGAAGTGTCTTGATTGCACTTCAGACGTACACAATTAGTTTACGTGTCTTATACCTTTGGAGTTACATCATCACCGATAATGTTGTTATGTTAGCAGCTTGTAGCCATAGAACCATAATGCGATGATGCTAAATCGTTAATTATTGATTTAGACTGCAGGAAATGTGACACCAATATTATTGGTAACGCCTTAACCTACCCGCCTGTCCCAAGTAACGTGACAACTTTCCAGTTATTGCTAACGCCGTTTTAAAGTTAGTTTATCAATTCTTAAATAAGGAAAGTTGTAACTGACACCGTTAGAAATAGAATGTGTATGTGTTTCCATGCATAGTTCTAGAAGTTCAGTGCCTACACGTACTAACTGCCCGCCGTAGAAGCCAACAGAATTTTCGATATTTCTGCGTTTTATCAATAACATCAACTGATAGTAAAGGCAGGGATGCAGGAGGTGTACACGACAACTACGAAGTTAAAATAACAAATACCATTAAAACTTGTAAATGTGGAATACATAAATTAGTACACTAAGGACTTTTGATGCGCTCCCAGCCGACACCATAGCCCCAAGCCAAGATGGACAATTTTGCTAGGTAGTTCTGATCAGAAAAGCTTATGAACTTATTGCAACAATTGACATGAGAAAATGGCATCACAGAACCCGTCTCTTCCAAAAAGTGTCACGGGTGGCTGAGGTCAGAATCAAACCCAGGATAGGACATGAGACAGCCGTGCTAACCATCAGGCCACCTTGCCTCTTAATTTACTACACTATCCTCTTATCTTAACTGTAATTGATTTTAACCTATAACAAATATCCGAGTGTTGTACAATTACCATTTTTAAACCAAGGTTCATAAGATACAGGAACAAGCCGACTTCAATCTCTCCTGTAGAAACATGCGACTGTTCTGCATTTTGCAAGCCTCGTTTAAACGAGGTGATTGTCACAAAATGACTGATATGGGAGTTTATTTATCCTAGTGACGTCTAGCAAATAAACTACCTATTTGTCTTCTTCATTCAGTACGTGTGGGAAAAACCGTATGAACTCTGCCATGGCAACTAAAATACATGAATAAGATTTAAAACTGTAACTGAAATAAGTTTTAAATTAGCCCAATTTTTTTTAATTTGTTTTCCTGAAAACTGTATTAACACACTGCAGTTCTCAATTACACCTTAACTGCATTAACGTTACTACCTTTTTATCATCATAAGGAGTCAAAATTAAAATGAATTTTAATATCACCAACACTATTGTATTTAATACTTAATCAGGATGTCGTCAATAACTACTGTACCTTTATTTGGATTCACTAAAAACAGCGCCACTCGAAATTATTGGTAGTTTTACATGCTCCATAACGGCGTTTCTTCTTATTCAAGTTCTTTTTGTATTTGTCCGGCTGTCATTTTTTTACTGGAATTTTCATGGCTTAAAAGTAAAATTTCGTACTACTAATCAAACGATAAAATAGATCATAGCTGATGCTGACTGAGGTGGTTTTGGAAACCACACTTCTTGAGACTAAGACTGTTGTAAAAGCTTGTTGCAACTTGTTGTGGAACCATCTCGTGAAAAGAACATCGTCGACTTAATTCTAACTGATGGTAAACGAGCTGTTTTCAATATTGAAGTCGATGGCCACCTTGGTCTCAGTGACAATAGTGTGGTCAACTTGAGGGTCAAATGTCCATCTTCTGGTGTTCAGAATGTTAAAACCAACCTGGCTATACACTTTGACTCTCGTAGATATTATCTTACTGATGTTAATTGGAATAAAGCCCTTTCGACATCTCATACAGTGGATGCCTGGGATCGTTTTCTCGATATTATTCATCACCATGTCAGAGTCAGTAGTGTTGACCATCACTTAACGTTTCTTTGGATCTTAATCCATATTTCGCCATTAAGAAACTTGGCCGTAGGAAACTTACCCTATGGTGCCGTTACAATTGAAGAGCAATATGACCGATTCTAATTTAACTGCATAGAACATTTGTTGGTGTGAATATCATTCTTTCTTAAAGGAAGCTTTACGTAATTAAGAGCACACTGTTCTGGCCAATGGTAGCTTACCTTCGCTTTTTCAATTCTTCTGGCATAAGACCAAAATTTCGAGATCTAGCCCACACCTAGGTGTTGCCAATGATAATCCTATGGTCATAGCAAATTTCGTCAATGCTACTTTTGTGGCCAATAGCATTGTTGATAATAACATCATTCGTTCAACAAATTCTTCTGGCATAAGACCAAAATTTCGAGATCCAGCCCACACCTAAGTGTTGCCAATGATAATCCGGTGGCCAAAGCAAATTTCGTCGATGCTACTTTTGTGGCCAATAGCATTGTTTGATAATAACATCATTCCTTCAACAAATTCGTATTATGAACTTGGCTGGGAACTTTGCACTGCTGCCCACTTCATGCCATCAATTGTGCTTTTAGCTCTCACTGAACTCAAACATAGTTACTCTGTGGGACCATATGGTTTCTCTTCTTACTTTTTCAAAGAAATTCGTAACCAAATATGCACCCCCCTTGGCCTTCATATTTACGTTGGTCCACAGCAAATGTTTTTTTTTTTAAAGGGAATTGCTACTGATTCGCAGAATTGTAGACTAATCGCCCTTATATCTTCCCCATGTAAAGTGATGGAAAAAATCATTCACGTTCAGCTGTTAAGATACACTAATACCCATCATCTAATTGGTGATGAGCTACAAAAAAAACTACTAGAAAGCACTAAACTTAATGTATTAGAAATCGGAGGTGCAATTTTTGTTAACATGTAAAAATAAATCAAAATAGAAAAAGAAGAAATCTGGCTAAAAGAAATTGTAACGCACGAAGGTGAATAGACAAAAATACTGATAGGAACGAAAGAGTGGGAATCAATGTATGGAAAAAGTTTACGAGAAAAATTTATGAATCTCAACTGACTATGATGAGACGTAAAAAAGAATGCGGAAATCGAGATAAAAACATTTGCATCAGTGATTTTGCAAAAGGTTTCCCATTTTAAATATTTACACCCGAGAAAGTCCGTAATAGATCAGTGGATTCGAAAGGAGCGTAATATATTATTTGAAAGGAAAATTAGGAATCGTCTTTCAGATTATGAAAACGAACTGCTTAAAGAAGATGTCTAAGACAATGCTTTCTTTTTCTTTTGCAGTGCGCAGCAAACTTTCTATATTTAAAGCTTACATGACCAGACTATATGACCAACAACAACCATTTTCCTCAACCGTTGAAAATGAAACAGAGAATAATTACTGTAAAAATGTAATTGCGATCGTTTAATTGATAAATAAAAAAATGTAGTCACTATTGTGTTATTCTGTTTAAGGTTGCAGTGGTATTCGTATAAGTGGGAGAGGTACTGAGTAAATGTGCCAAGTAGGATGTAAGATTGACCCATCTAAATAATCACCTTTTTATCAGCCTGATCAATAGTCTGACAGCAAGTGGTAGAAACTCTTACAGTTGCAGCATAACGTCACAGAAGGATTACTAGTGCAAATAGCGCTCAACGCTTCACCAAGGACCACAGAAGTAGGAACAACATGGCGCTGGTAACAGTAGCTTAAGCCATCCTGAACAGTAGAGTCAAAAGTTGCCAGCAAATAAACATTGCGCTACCGCAAACTAACAGAACAATTCGCGATATTTTTTTTTACAAATACAGCAAATGTTAGCTAAAACTTTCGCGAAATTACTTTCAAGAAATTGGCTGTCCTCAGCGTGTTGCATGCCGGCCCTTTTTAAGTTGCGGCATGCGTTTTTAAGATCGTAACGTACGGTGGCTCATTGTGATACACAACAACTTTTTTCTACACACACATAACACTTTTTATGAATGTCACTGATGAACAATATAGTCACTGGCGCGGATGCTTTTATACTGTATTTTATCTGGTGTTAGAATGTCGAAGTTACGGTTTCATGAAAGTTTTATGTGTCCCAACAAGCCACCGTAGTAAGCAGCACGTGGTTTTTCCCGTTTGTCCTTTAAGCTGCCCTAGTGAATCATGACGTCACTAAATCGTGCACATTACGCTATTGATTGTTGCTTTCCGTGGCCTCGCTAACCTCACTCCTCCCATAACGAAGGGAGGTTATTGCTCCAAGTTGACAGTCACTGTGCAAGACAAATTATCTGGTGAAACCTACATCTCAACTAACTCGTCATCAAATGTGAATATGTAACAGCACTTTAGATTTTGAACTGCAGCTCAGCACAAACTTTGACTTTACCTTTAAAAAAAAATTAAAACCATACCCTAAAACTCTGATGATTTATTTGAGCCCCCTTTTACTTACTGTGCAATTTTATGACTTAACCTTTGAAAATAAAGCCAAACTTTATGGTGAACTACTACGAAATATACCAGGGGGGGCCTCGTTTTTCCAGTTTACTGCGTTGTGCTTGGCATATATTTTAAAGTGACATGCCATACAACATTCCTAATCTGAAATCTCAGTGTGCTCAACAGGTTGGTATCAAGCTACAGACGCAGGAGGCTGGTTGGAATAAAAGTTATGTCCTTCGCATGAGGCATAGAGGTTTTATCGCAGTCAGATTTTTTTTCAATGGTTCTTGGAAGGTTACCGTCACACTCGTTGTGTATTCGTGGGGGAGTGGTGTTGAAACAAGTGGCAAGTTGTGTCAGGTGCCCAGGAGCCAGTCGTTTGGAACACTGTTAAGAGCGCAGTTGCTCCGAGCCAGTTTGCAGTAATTTGTGAGATTCACTGGGCTGCAATGCGTCTTCATGGGGTTCAAATGCTGGGTGGACTGTGAGGTGCTGGTTAGCGGCATGGTCGCCGTGGTTGGTTTTCTTGTGAAATGTTTACATTTGTTGTTTGCTATTTGTACCCTTAACTTTTGTAGAGAGCGTACAACATCTGGTCAGGGCTCTGACGAATAAATTCAATTCTGAGAGCTTTCACTTGAGCGATTCTTGTTTTTTTTCCCTTTCCCGACGTAAACCGGTAAAAAAAAACTGTAAGGCCCCCCTTGTGCTCGGCGTCATTTTTAACTTCAGTTACAACTTGAAATTATGAATGTTAATTCTCCGTTGACGTGATAAACTATACTCTTAGCTGTGCTAACGTTTATTAACACTGGCGATAGCCAGTGTTAGTAAGGGTCGACCTAGGATCTCTGTGTTAAACTTTCAACTTTGAGAGCTTATAACTCCGTCAAAATTAAAATATTTTAAACCAAATTTGGAATCTAGCCTTGACTAGTCAAGGCCTGTCTACAGTCCAAAAATTGTGAAATTCAGTCCAGCCAAACCCGAGATACAGAGAGGGGCCAAATAGACAACTTCTTGTTCTTGGGTCTTGGTCTTGCTCTTGGTCTTGTTCTGAGGATGTACCTTTCGTCTGTTCTCTCTACAGGTCAAACTATTTGTCCTGTAAAGCTGGTTCTTAGCTCATTTTACAGGTATTGGTCCGTAGATGTGCCCTTTCCATAAGGCCTTTTCTAATTGGTCAAGTGGTTCAGGGGCTACGGCGCTCCAAACGACCAGACTGATTGTTTTACATTGTTTTAAACATTGTTATTATGCAACAATGCCATTTAGCAAACGCCAGCTGCAAGACATAGACTGAAGGTTAAAGGATTTGTTTCTATTGTTAACAATAGCCACAGCCAGGTTAGTAAGGGCTATTTACCGAACTTAAAGGCGGCGCAACAAAACAAACAACAAATTAATTATAAAGGTGCACACATACCCAACCCCTCATCCACCACCACTCCTATTTAATACAATTCTCAAAGTAACACGGATTAATAAACAAAAACGTGTCGTTAAAAGTTAAAAATAAGGGTCTAAAAGTCAAAACCTGTAAGGAACACGTACAAGCTTTGACTGTAAGGGTCTAGGTGTCAGATTTGGCCAGTAAGACGGTGCTAAGCATTAGACCCTTACTACCCGGTGACCATGTTAATGGGTTAGTAAGGAAAATTGGAAATTATCCAACAGCGAAAATCATACACTAGAAATAACGTAGTTCAGTAAGCCACCTTTATGCACTTACGTTAAATCGGAATGGCATGACTCGGATTCGAACTGGCTACCCAGTTCGCCCGATCACTTGCATAGCGCCTTAATCTCTCCGTTGCACTCCGATGAAACGTAAGTGCACAAAGGTGGCTTACTGAATTATGTTATTTCTAGTGAAGGATTTTCGCTGTTGGCTCATTTCCAATTTTCCTTAATATTATTTCCAGCGATTTATGTCTATTTATTAATGACTTAGTAACTTAGACAGAATGGGTGTACACGCTTACGCTTGTAGCAGGTTGTCTTGCTTGGAATCGCTGCCAGTTACCAAATCGAAAAAAAATGTCAACAAAGCAAAGTAGGAAACCCACACCCCCACTATCATTGGATCATCACATGGGTCTTTATAGTACGATCTCGGACAGCTGTTCCTCAAAAACCGTATAGTAAGGGTCTAATGCTTAGCAGCGTCTTACTGGCCAAATCTGACACCTAGACCCTTACAATCAAAGCTTGTACGTGTTCCTTACAGGTTTTGACTTTTAGACCCTTACTTTTAACTTTTAACGATACGTTTTTGTTTATTAATAGACTGTGAATTTAGATGGAAATCAACAATCGCCACGTTTACATGCTCGCAAGAATGCGCATTTTAACGACGCGCTTTGAAATGCGTATCAAGAAATGGTGCCTATTTACAAGATGCAAGACCGCTATTGGGGAAATTCTGCTAAAAAAAAGGTGTTTCATGTCAGTACGCGCAGAAAACCCTTCCTTTCTGCCCTCCCTTTCACGTATAATGAGAAATTCCCACGCTGCTCTACTCTCGGCTTGTAGTAAACTAGGTCTGCTTAAACTCAAGTAACCAAATGTATGCAAGTCTTGGTAGTCTTTCTAGTCATGTAGACTTACTTTCAGTTTAATTACCTAGAATTCGAGCGGCCCAGCACAAATTACGTGGGTGCCGTAACTGTGTCCATCATCTTTACCAGGCGTTCTCAAATTTCTCAACGATAATGCGAGTGTTTACATGACTAAAGACGATTAGCATCTGAATCCCTATCAGCCTCTGTAAAGCGATTCGGGTTTTGTACTGCCAGATGGAGAAAATACGACGGAACGGGTGTTTACAAAATCCACGGATGCGACACGAACACAACATACTGAATGTTGTGGAGCTTGTATGACTTTTGTTATACAAGGAAACGCAAGCCGAGAAAGGGCGATCCCAAGTTTCCAAATAGGTTTGTGTGAACATCGGCTCAATGAATAAAAAGATATGAGAGTTAAAAACTACTTCTGCTTGCTTCTTATTAAGTTAAAGGACACATAGTCTTCGAACAAAAGTTTATGTTTGAAAATCGTGCCCGAACTCTTCCGAACAACGGAAATACAGAATTAACTTCTGTCCGTAGGCATCAAGCCTAAATCTTCCCCCCCCCCCTCCCTTGGTGCTCCATTGGACGTTGTGTATTTTGATTTTAAACGGACCTTTCACTCAGTGGTACATAGTAAGCTGTTGCTTAAACTGGCCAATTACGGAATTGGTGACCCCTTGTTGACCTGGATTGAGGCATTCCTTACGGGTAGATCCCAAGGGGTACAAGTTGAAAATTCATACTCGTCCTCAGCTGATGTTATTAGTGGAGACCCACAGGGTTTGGTCTTGGGTCCCCTTCTTTTTGTCTTATTTTTTTAATAACCGTAATCGCGCCGAAGACCTTACTGTGGATTTATATCTTAAATTCGCGGATGACCTCAAGGTGGAAAATACACTTTCTGACCTTGAATCCATCTTAAATCTTGATGCCCACATTGATGCAGTGTCAAGCTGGGCAAAGGATTGGTAGCTTGCTTTGTCATCTACTAAATGTTGCTGACTACATATTGGTACACGGCAAACACCCCCGGAGTATAATTTTCTTGATGACCAGCCACTGAATTCCGTAAATCAAATCAAGGATCTTGGTGTGTGGATTACCCCAGATCTGAAACCTGCCATCCATTGTAACAAGATTGTAGGCCTGGTCTTCCAGCGTCTGGCTCTTGTGAAGCGCTGTTTTAATTCGGCCAATATGCAGGTCAGAGTTTGGGCTCTCAAGGTGTTCGTCCGTCCCATCTTGGAGTATGCCAACCCGGTGTGGTCACCCTTTCAGCTTGGTGATATTGATAGGGTGGAATCGGTACAGCGTTATTTCACGCGGGGCTTGCCTGGTCTTAGGGGCTTATTGCAGGGTGAGAGATTGCGCCAGCTTGGACTGGAATCACTCGAATTACGCAGGCTTAAGGCGGATCTCGTCCTTACCTTTCTGATCTTGCATGGATTATTGACACTTGATGTACCTTTCTTCGAATTAGCGACATATGAACAAACCAGAGGACACCTTTGGAAATTGGTCGTCCAGAGATCCCACCTCGAGATTCGGAAACATTTTTTTGCTCTTAGGTTGGAATGTCCTCCCCCTCCGTGTTGTTCGGCCCCTTCTGCGCCTTCTTTTGGACATCTCCTGGATGGTTTTGATTTTACGCGCTTCCTGAAGCGCCCACTGTAAACTATCACACTGCTTACGTGCTGAAGCGCGAAGCATGACTACTCTTTTTTTTATATTAGGAGCGGTGTAAGAGGACTTGCCTACCGTCTTCCTTGCTGTTACCCCAGCTAAATTTTATTATTATCTATCTTCTTCTATCTATCTATATACAGGGTGTTCGGAAATTGGTGTCAAATATTTTGAGGGTCAGCTGTGTGATCAAAGATAAGAAGAAAAAGTCCTATAAACATGGGTCCGGAAATGCACCAGTCTTTAGTTACAGTCCCCCCCAGGTTTGGGGTAAACAGTTCTTAAATACCTCGTAATGATTCACCGTTTCCATTCCAAACTCAGAATATGTGCCATATCATGCCTGGTATTTCAGTACTTCATAATACAGTATTGGGTCGCACAACTTATCAGAGGGAGAGGTAATTTTCTTATGGGGGGGGATCAAACGTGGGGGAAGAGAGGAGTAACTGCTTTGGTCTTGTACTTTAATGAAACAAATTGTACATACCAGAAAAAACACATCGTATCACATTACTGTGTGATTGAAAACAATCGACAAACAAAGGCAACAAACAAACAAACAAATAAGCAACCAAATTCAAATGTGTGGGTTGAGTACAGTAATGTTGTTCTCGCCGCTTCGGCCAATGAAACAAGTGATCATCCGAATTCTAAGGATTCCCCCACTTTTACGTTTTAAGCTTCTTTGCTTGAAGAGTAGAAAACAAACACGTTAAATCCCTCACTTTTAATGGCTAGGATACCCGATTGATAATGTTTGGTGCTCTCCACAGAGATGTACGTGCAGTAGTTGTTTTTTTTTTTGGAGGGGGGGGGCACAAACTTGGAAAACGATGTAACCTACTTGGTCTTTACACGTAATGAAAGAAAGTACAGTACTACTTTCGATTGTTTTCAATCACACGATGTGTTTTTTCTACAATTTGTTTCATTAAAGTACAAGACCAAAGCAGTTACTCCTCTCTTCCCCCACGTTTGATCCCCCCCCCCCATAAGAAAATTACCTCTCCCTCTGATAAGTTGTGCGACCCAATACTGTATTATGAAGTACTGAAATACCAGGTATGATATGGCACATATCCTGAGTTTGGAATGGAAACGGTGAATCATTACGAGGTATTTAAGAACTGTTTACCCCAAACCTGGAGGGGGCTGTAACTAAAGACTGGTGCATTTCCGGACCCATGTTTATAGGACTTTTTCTTCTTATCTTTGATCACACAGCGGACCCTCAAAATATTTGACACCAATTTCCGAACACCCTGTATATATATATATATACTAGATATTTTCAACAGTTATAGAACTGCACATTTTATTTCCCATCGTTCTATAGTTTCCCCTTTGTGATATTGTAAACAGAAATGGTGTAGCAGACAAAAGACTGTCAATGTAATAACTGTGGATGTACTCCCTCCACAGCAAACGGTGTTGAGGAGCGGGGGGGGGGGGGTGCTTTTCAGTAAGCATACGTGGATGTTTTTTGTTTTACCTTGGTGCTGTTCTTTTTGGAGGTTCAACTATTTTATGTATTTCTTGCTGCCCCATCCGTGGCTTCCCTGCACCAATGACCGTCTGTTACCAATCTTTTCCTTGTTTTGTATACGATTTTCGTTCCGCCTTCTAAGATATAATAGTCCCCAAAACCCCACAACTTTCTTGTTTATTTTATGCCAATACCTTGGCATTGTTTAGGAGGTACACATTGGATGATATTGAATACGGCCATATCCAAATCCAAGTCTCGACAATGTGTTTCACCTGGCACTGTACTTTTGAGACACACTGTGTAGGCTGTGTGATGTAGGTGAGCCGTCATTTAGAGGCGTCAGTTCATAGAGGATTCGCATGACATCGGTTTTAAAAGTTTCAAAATCGTAACAGTGGTCTAGCCAGAAAAAGTATGCGAGTTTTTATACATTTCCATGTTCGACAGTGCCAGATTTTTGTTTGGAATTTAAAAATAACGCTGCGTTTTATGTCCTTGCATTTTTGCGCTGTTAACGACTGCATCTTGTGTACTTGCAAACGTTTGACAAAACGAATGTTCGATATGTTTTAATAAATCTTGCCGACACCTGATATGACTTGGAAGAAGTTCTTCTCAAACATGGTATTAGCATTCTGATGCTTCTTGGCATTCAGTTTGATGTACTGACTTATAGTGTCCGCGGCCTATCTTGAGTTCTCCGCAGAACGAACACAGATAATCGATTGTACGTTTTCAGTAGCAGAGTGCCTTGTTGATATCCAAGATAGTTACAAAAACAATGGCGGCCATTGATTAAAGCCACCCCATCCGGGAAGACGTAGCCGCTCACAAAATACTTGCAGGACTCAAGATACACCGCGCACACTACAGCCACTGAGTTTGTGTGAACAACAGGATCTTACGAATGCATTTCAGTGTAACCTTCCTTGATTGAACTGCGAGGTATGGTACTAAACTACTCAACTTCTTCTTAAGGCTGCATTCTTGTTGATTAACATTTAGAAGATGGGCCAGCTATAACCCCCCCCCCCTCCCCCCATTGGGGAGTTTTGGAGGGGTACAATTTTTCAACCTAGACTGTCAGAAGAAACTATTTCAGGTTGTTTGCATTCATATAATTGGAGCTTTTTGCCGTAAACCAATTTTACGGGGTTTGCATGTATGGCAATAGACCACCGCATCACGTAACAAACTTTCGCATCAAGTAACGCTTTTATTATTGATGTGCTAAACATATTACACACTTTAAAATACCGTTTAAAACACTTTAAAACCATCTTAAAACACTCTTCAAAACACACATTAAAACACGCTTTAAAGCAATTTAAAACACAAAATGAGTATGCCAATGTATAGCTCAGTAACTTTAGCTTAGATTTAGCTAAAACATGGAATTTATTCAAAGAAAGCTGAAAATTTGCAGAAAAGTACCTAACGTCATTCTGTTTAACATATAAAAATTCCCCTAAAATATCGTGCTTGCTTTCGCCCCCATAGCGCAACAGATCGCCGCCTTTCAGAAAATCCATTTCGCAAGAGCACTTTGAATTCGAAAATCACTACACGCGTTTGCCACTACGCCATTACCACTTCATCTTTGAATGGGTGTAGGACGGTCCCTATCTAAGCTAAACAATTTCGGTTAGGATTGATGGAAAGAATAGATCCCCACCTTGTAGAATATCCTAAGCACGTCCATTTAAGGCTAGTAGAGGGCTCGCAAGAGCACTTTGAATTCGAAAATCACCGTACGCTTTTGTCGCTACGCCATTACCTCTTCACCTACATCTGTTGGTGTTGACGTAGCAAAGTGGTTACAGTGCAGAACAAATGCGGGTATCTGCCTCCTCTTACGAAGAACAGATGCTTTGTACACGATTGCGTTGCACTACCTTTCCAGACACACACATTCTTCCTCCAAAATAAAATAAACACGTCGACCATGAAGTATTGGTACACAGTGGTCGATCTTCCATTCCGTTAGTAACAGCTTTAGTAGCGGCTTTTTGATTTTAAAGTTACGGAGGAATGCTTTGTGTTTGAGTTTTGTGTTTGAGTTTTGGAGTTTTGTGTTTGAGCACCCAATCACTAAAGTGGGAAAAGTTTCCTTCCTATTTCTTTCTGAGACCTTGATGCTTACATCTCGGTATGTGTCCGCGACAAAACCTAATCGTTGCAGCTTTGGTAAGTTGCTTAATACTGTAACTGCCAATTCCCCAAGGGTGTCAGACAGATGCATTAGAGAATGAAAATAAGCATTTCCGTTAAGTATGTACACGCAGTGTTCGAGTTTCTTTTACTACAAGGCGTCACACCAAACTCGAGTTTGTGCAAAAGCGTGGCCTTGTAGGTTTTCAGAATCTCGCCATCCGCAGAAGCTAATGACCAAGGTATTGGGCGTAAAGGGTATTCCATGGCTTTCTCAAGCTAATTTTCATGCTCTTCTACTGGAATTACTAAGTGCCCCAGAATGTTTCGTTCTGCATGAATCTCAAACGTTTTTTTTTTAATCTTAGGATGTTAGCTTGCGACTTTTGCAAAGTTTGCAAAGTTCATAAGGGCATTACCACTTCGTCGTTTAAACAACGGTATGACGGCTATTATTTAAGCTAAATAATTATTGTTAGCACTGATGAAATGAATACATCACCATCTTTCAAAAGATTTTAAGTATGTCCATTTGAAGAAATTAGAGCGCTCACAAGAGCACTTTGAACTCAAGGTACTCTACTGAAATTGTGGGTGCACTAATTTAATATTAATACTTGAACTACGGTTTTGGGGGTGAAGGGTTGCCTTTACGTAACACATGTGGAGACCTTTCCTGCCCGGAATTGGGTGCTGAACATATATTTAACACATATGTTTTCACTTTTTCTAACGGTTAAGGAGTTACAGGCAAAACACCGTTTTTTGGACGTAATTTTAACCCTAACATTTGCATTTGTGGGAAAAAACTCCAAAATTTATCATGCAAACAGGTGGAAATCCATTCCACAGACAAATATCTTGGAAAAAATACCACCCTTGAAAATTCCCCGGGGGGGGGGGGTGGCAGGGTTTTCTATTACAGGCTCACAGACTATTTGGCGATGAAGGCAATAAATTATACATAGACATGCTGAAATCACTTGATTTCTCGACAACAGGGTTTAATTTCCCTTTTAAAATTAGCTTTAGAAAAACAAAGTTGCCCATGAACTTACCTGGCCAAAAGGTGGTCACAGTCCCACAATTGATTTTAATGCTATCTTTCAAAATAGTGGGTATATTATTCACTGGCTGAAATATTTTAAGGCAAAATTAATTAAATTGTGGCAACATGAAAGGTCAAGACTTGATGTAGCGTCGTTGCTTGTGAAATGATTTAAAATGTGAAGAAGGAGAGATTATGCACGTTTTGAATATTTGGATTTGGTAACTAAATTAAAACAGGGGTTGAAATGCTGCAAATGTAGTGCATTAGGGAGGCATCATACGTATAGAGAAAACTAGGCAGACGTGTTTAGTGGAAAGGCATACTTAAAGCTGAATCATTTTTTAACATTTGATTTTTTTTTACCGTATTTCAATTCTTTACGTACAGTTTAATCCTACAATTTAGTTCGAACAATTAAATTCCAACTAAGAAAGCTGTGGAAGCCACTAAGTCGTTTTTTTTTCGCAAAAAAAAAATTTCGTTAAGTACGGTAAAGGGAGAAATGTTTTATATCTTACAGAAACAACTTTTACTTGGATGATATCAGGCGCAATGTTAGTCAAATCCCACACTTCTTCTAAAGTAAGTTTGGATTTTCCCATGGCATCAAGGAAGTCGTAAGTGGCCAAGTGGAGGTCACTGTGGAACCTGTCTTCCCATGTTTTTGATTCAATCATTTTCTGTGTCTGATGAGAGGTAATAACCAATTTAGTGAATGGGACTTCTTCCCACTTGTCGTAATAAACATTGACGATTGTGGGATATTCCAAAAAGTAGACGATTCTTTGAACCGCCTGGTAACCACAAGCTGAGACACAGCATACAATCACGCACAACCATAACGACCGATACAAAAAAGAATTATGTGCGTTGAAGATATACTCGAAACCTGGCACCGTAAAATTGGTCTTCTTTTCTTGAGCGATGAGTTGTTTTGCCATTCTTCGCACTCTTCTTGTTAAAGGATCGTTTGTCGTTTTCTTTGGAGGAATCGTCATTTCCTAACAATTAAAGCACAAATGTTAATAGCTGATCACCTCTAGGCAGACGTAAAAACAGCTTCGTAATAATAATAACTAGCTGTACCCCCGGCATAACATACGCCGGTCTAGCCGGTTCCCGCATACCTGAACGTAACACTATAGTGTGCCCCGGATTCCCCTATTGTGTAGTCTGAATATCCCCATCCCTCTTCCCCCTCCCTTTGAACTCCTTTTGATTTGTGTTATGGACGTAAATGTCTATTTTCAATGGAGGACATTTCTCCGTTCTGATACCAAGCCCAATAAACCCAACAACGGTCGTGCATGCAGTGATTGTTACTCAACCAAATTTGAAATTGAAACTCTTCAAGTCGGCTCTAAGAGCTATATTATTAAAGCAATATGTAGATTGTTACAGGCTACATCAGTTTGTTTGACATTGTCGATCGCTCGCCCTCTTACATTATGCGCCCTCTTTCATTGTAGTGCATAATGATAATGCGGCCTTGCAGTGCTGGAAACACCGGTTCTCGTCAGATCCCCGAAGTTAAGCAGCATTGAGCTGGATTGATACTTGGGTGGGTGACTGCCTGGGAATCTGGCTGTTGCAGACATAGGGCCTTAGGGCTTCGGGCAGATGACCAGGAGTGGTTAACGCTCGTTAAACCCTTTAATGATGAATTTGCTAGCCCAACCTAAGCGTATTTTAAATACAGGGTGTTCGGAAATTGGTGTCAAATATTTTGAGGGTCCGCTG
>JAHWFP010265495.1:0-34593 GCA_023313725.1 Lithobius niger | reverse complement strand
CAGCGGACCCTCAAAATATTTGACACCAATTTCCGAACACCCTGTATATATATATATATATATTGTATAGTTTATTTATCCACATTGCATCCCGAAGTCCGTTGGACTTGTGTGGGTTGCATTATATTTACATATATTACATGTATTACATATAAATGTGATTAAAGGTCCTACATTCATCCAACAGTAAAATAAAAAGCATTACAACAACATAAATTAAGCGATTTCTTGAAGCACTGTTTTTCCAATACCTATATTTTTATACCTCTATATCATTTTATTAGCCAGTTTTTTTTTTATTATTATTATTTTTTGTTATTTTTTAATAACCAGTTTTTTTTGCTTCTTTCTTGATCTGTTTAAAACCTGTTAGGGTCATAAGATTATTGGGTAGCTGATTAAAGGTCCAAGGAATGTAATATTGTGTATTTCTCATTCCGTAACAATTTTTCACTAAGGGTATTTCAAATCTCAGACTTTTACTTCTTAGAAATGTTTTTTTTTTTTTTTTTACATCTTTAACCTTGTGTTCAGATTTAAAATAGTTATTTAAGATTATTACGTAATTCGTAAGATTTTTAACATTTAGTAACATTTAGTGCTAGTAGCAATGGAGTAATCAACCACGGGTAAGCCAGAGTGATTGCAAACATCTAACATCACGCTCATATTATTTTACCGCATTCAACATAATGCATTGTGGAACTGCCTAGATTAATGCGCCAGAAGGAATTATCAGCTAGTTATCTATTATCCATTTCTTTGCTCTTTCTATTCAGCTAGAATAATAGTACTTACTAACTTTTATTCGTATAATGTTACAGAAGGACGAATGAAGTTTAATGGAACGGATACATTTTTTGAAATTGCAATCAAAGTTCCAGAAAGAGGAAGTACAAGAAACGCATACCTTGTAATTATTGTTTTTGTATTAGTATTAATCTTTAGTAACTAAAAAGACTTTGAACGAGTTATTAAAGTGTCTTGTAATCAAAGTAAAAGCGTAGCTGGGCTGGAAATTCTGATACACCGTTTGCAACATGTGGATGGGGGGGGGGGGGGGGTTTGTTTTATGACACAGCCAGCGTAGCTAGACTGGAAATTCAGATGCACCATTTTCAACAAGGGATGGTCGTTATATGAAACAGCCAACATAGCTGGCCTGGAAATTCTAATTTTAATATATTATTATACTGCTGTGTTAAACCTATAATTATGATCTTCACTAAACATTTTTTATACAGTGATGTGTATATTGATTTATTCTTACTTATAATGATGTTTGTACCTACTAACGAACAGTAATTATTATTATTACTACTACTAGTCGAGTCGCTCGCTCATGCTCGCTCATTCGGCGGCGTCTCGCTTCGTTCGAGGCCATTTTCTTGTTGCAAGCCTTACTCCGCTGACAGACAATTCCACACCAACTACGGTCAGTCAAATGATCAGCGGAGTACGCGTTATTGGTAGTAAAGTTTCAGTTCGTAAACAAACGGTAACATACACCTAGTCTTTCATTTCTCTTTGTTTATCTCATTCGCCACACTTAATAAGCTCCCCCAGCAAATGACGATGTTAAAATACGGGTCAGTGGTCCTCATCATTTATCTCTAGAAAACAGTACTGTCAGAAATACTGAGATTTCTTATCTCCGTTACATATCAATCAGCTTGACTTTCTTCTTTTCACGTTAGTAAGTCTTGCTACCTGATCCGCGTAGTTTAAATTTTTATTTTATTTGTGTAAATTGTGCTGAGTAAGCGGCAAAGTATCAGCGATGCCAGCACTGAAGGCCAGCCAGCAATCTCGCTCATAATTTTAGTATCACACTTTACGGGGGTTTTCTTGTTTCACTTATTTTAAGAATTTTTATTTTACGTCCTACTCTATACGTTGTTGCGTTTCTGAACAGTCATTCAACCTGTTCGCAGCCTTCCATTGTTCCGTTCTCCAGACTTTGCCTCTGGATCTCACCATTATCGCAATTAGGGGTGGTGCAATGGGTGCAAGGTCCGGGAGGCAGGGACCCAAAATTCACGAATCAGGGCTCCAACTAGTTTCGTCACAGTTCGGAAACACTTTGCCTCTAAAATTGTGTACTTGTGGAGGAGAGGGCCAACATTATGCCCTTGCACCCCCTTGGAAAAAGACATGGGCCACTGTCCCTCCCCCCAACACTTTGCATGATTTTTTTTTGTTTCACTTATTTTAAGATTATTTACTTTAAATTCTACTCAGTACGCTTCAGCATTTTCATGCTTTCATTCTATTAGCTCTCTTTCTTCTCAGTTTTCCCGCCTCCCTTTCCATTTCCCCATATCAAAATAGTGTCATGAGACGTACCAAGTGCTTCACTGCTGTAGTCCACCTCGGCCAGACAAAGAATGAATTAGTAAGTTTGACTCATGGATTTGTGGACAGTACCAATTCATGTGGTTTTCCCATAAATTAAAAACCCCACAAATCCCAAAAATTAATGACCCAAAAGTGTCTGTAGCTAAGAGCTAAGAAAGAAATATCGTATCTTTGATGATACAGAATCTGATGTGAATTTATTGTGAATTAAGTTATTAACTATACCGCTTAACAACTAACTATCGTCAGACTTTTACGGAAACAACGCTGCTACTCAGTAGGATTCAAAGGTATCCGCCTGAAACTATAAAGGGTGGGTCTTTGAAGGTAGTGATATCATTCAACCAGGGAAAGGCCGCCAAGGTTAATCCAATTAGCCAAGTTAATCGCACCGACTAATAGTTCGAAAGGTATATTGCTACTCGCGGTAACAATCTTCAAGTTTTCATTTAGCGTCCAAAGTAATTTTCAGTGCGATTAAGTTGGCTAATAGGATTAACCTGGGCGGCTTTTCCCTGGTTGAATGATATCACTACCTTCTAAGGCGGACCGTTTTTGGAAACTTGGCGGTTTCTTTTAAGCAGTCTTGGATTTGATGGATATCACAACTTTCATAGTACTGAATGTACCTTCGATCAGACCGTCTTATCTTTTATCTCGACTTTTTTTTCTGAAGGAGTTTTATGTCTAATAAATTGTCAGATTGATAATTTTTCCATATTCCATTGTCCAATTAGCTGTTACATGAGCCAGATTGATAAGGTTTGGTTTATTGTCTTTCCATGCTTCACATACACAAGTTTCTTCTATCCCATTTTGGCGCACACTCGCTAACTAACGCCGAATTTCGTTCACTTCGCTCACTCAATCAGCGCATCCCCTTTCGCTTTTTTGTTTATCTCTACACCCTCCCCTTACATTTTTCACAAGTTGCAAAGATTTCGGATGCATTGGAACTTATCTTCGATATGATAAGATATGCTTTTATTGCTGACAGTAAATAAACATAACTTATGACTGTGAAGTACAAAATGTCTCATTGTTTTATCTTCATCCTTACCTTTATTCTGAAGGAATTTTATGTCTATAAATAATTAGCCGTTACATAAGCCAAATTGCGAAAAAGCTTTCTTAGTTCACATTTTGTCATGCAGATTCAGAAATCCCTAAAGACCGTAAATCACAGGGTGTACGTATTGTTGCGTACCCATCGTCTAACGTGCATCCCTTTATTCTTACGCAATCTACACCAACGTGAATGACTGATTATTTTGTCCTTCGTTAAAGTTCAGCTTTTAGTTCATCCAGGCTGTTACAATACATCTAAGGAATTGCCCAAACCATTGTTGCTTGAAATCTTGGTTGCAACATGGAAAAGAAATGAAATTTAAGCCCCAAACCAACAAAGGGACAATGCTCAGCTCACCATGCATTCGTGTGTAAACTTTCAGCTGTGTAGGCTTTCCAATTGTTCACTAGCCATGAGCAATGAGTCTATGGGATATAACATGGGACCAGCGTTACTAGTTACTAGCTAGGCAGTAACATAGCGTGTGTCTAGATACGTTTGAGTTAGTTACTGAGCGGCGTAAAAATGATGATTAGAGCAACTTTATACGAAATACCAACATGTTGAAGTAAACGAAATTAGGTTGGCTGACGAAAGGCGATGGTAAATCACTATAGGGCAGTGAAACCACGTAATATTATTGTATATAACTCTATGTTGGAGCCAGTAACAGGGTTAGCTGCAACGGTTACTGGAGGGGGAAAAGAAGGGCCGTCTTACTGAAGCCAATGCTGTTAGAGCGGATTTCTTAGGCCTATAACGCGCGATTTTTGTCGATTTGTTGGCAGTTGCTGACATTTTTAAGCAAGTGGAATATTTCTTTCCGATTACAACCTAGCAGCATAAGGGATTGAAGAAAACAACGTTTTATTTAAGCCTATGAAATCCGCTCTCAAAGCACTGCCTTGACAGAAGTGCCATTGTTTAACCCTCCATTTTAATCTAGTGGTCCTTGCAGCTGTCTTTCTTGTAGCCGATATGACGTCACATGACGCTGCTTTATACGAACTACGCGAAAACGTCATAAATTGTAAAAACGAAAAACTGTTTTGCAAAATTGTGCTTTCATATTAACAATTTTAACAGTTAGTCATTGACTGTTAAATACTTCGTAAATAAAATCTAATGTAGAATCTAGTACGAACCGTTTTGAGGAAAGAACACAAAAATTCTCACATCGAATGCCCCTTGTTATTATTATGAAATCTGTAATTCGTGGGTTTTAGCACTCGACTCCTTTCCAGCAAAGGAGTTTCGTGCTAAAGCGATCATATTACCGATTTCGTAGAAGCACTCGGGGCATTATAGTCGAAGAGACGAGCAGCAGGAGATTTCTACAACAACTAAGTTAAAAGGAAGGTGACGTCATTGCCCTATTGCAGCCATGACTAGAATGAAGGCAACCTGCTACCTCTGGTGCCAGACGGTAAAGTAATGTCTGTAATATTTTGGCCAATATATCTGTAAATTGCACACACAAATCTGTAGATATGTAAAAATGACTTTTTCGCCTACCTCATACGATTGAACAGTTATTTACTAAACACACATTTTTACCACTGATTAAACATTCTTCGGCGGCGGCAAAGATGAATCTTTATCGGTGGTGGCGTAAATTGGCATGCTGATAGTCGGAGGGCAGCTGGTTATTTTCAACAAATTCTGGCGGTGGCGGCTGCAACGGTGGTGTTCTCGTAAACTACGGAGATATAAACTGACTAATTCTCTTCATTTACTGAAAATATCCAATCTTCGTAATCGCTACGAAAATATCTGCTATTTTTAATCACTGCTAAATATATAATAATTGTTAATCACTACGGAAATATCTACTATTTGTAATCACTATGAACATTGTGAAGAACGAACTCCCTCGGTCCAAGAGAGCGCTCATTTTATCAACTAATTTAAAAGGTTTTGAACAACTAATTTAAAAGGAGAGGAGGACCAAATTAGCAAAAGATATGATAATCAATAGGACCCAACGAAGCCGTCATTCCTTCTGAGAAATAAGAGCACATTAACAAAGAACACTGGGCTGACTCAAAATGAATTCCACAAAGAAACATGGCGACACAAAATAATTCTGAAGTAGCAGAAATGGAAGGGGTTTTGCGGTCACTCCCTTTATCTTTCCATTTCTTCCTGGCTCTCTAGGATGTCATGAGGCTACAACTGGCAGTTGCGATAACTGCAGCATTGAATGGAAAATTTTAGTTTATTCTTATTATTTTAAACTTTTTTTTTAATAATGCTATCGTAGTAAACTGTCTCAAAATACCAGTTTGCCGCATAGAACCTAAAGAGTACTTGTAAATACCTAACCAGTGGAGCATACTAAAACAGTTATAAACGGGACAGAAAGCCAATTGGGCTCGATAAGTGTTAAATAAATACGGATGCAAACCTATTTACGTTGCCTTTTGGACTTAAATGTCAGACTGCCTGAGTTGGGAATCGAACCCGCGACCTTTGAAACCAAAGCTCGGAGTCCTACCACTCAGTCATACTGACATGGCTCAGCGCACAGCCACCTACAGTAAAGGCCGGATCAGATCAAGACAAATTAGGCGCGTAAAATCAACCATTGACATAGAAGGAAGGTGCTAGGTGCTGCCATCTCTACACCAAGCGGCGAAATTTCAAACTAACCGACGAGGGTTCCAAATTCTGTCACCCGATGACGCCACTTAGCAAACTTGTTCGCGTCGGTATGTGTCGCGCCTTCTAGCGAAGCATTGTGGAAGGCAAAGCTGATCCGCCCTTTACTGTAAGTGACTGTGCTCGGCGGTAGGACCTCGGCCGTTGGTTTCAAATGTCGTGGGTTCGATTCCCCATTCAGGCAGTTTGACATTTAAGTCCAAAAGGCAACGTAAATAGGTTTGCATCCGTATTTATTTAATACTAAAACAGTGCTGAGCCTAATTCCCACGCACTTAGCAGGGCCAGGCGGGAGAGGGGTGCTGTTAGTTACCACCATCAGAGCAGGTGAGAGCAAACATTTATACAGCCAACTCGATGTAACACGAACAGGTTGGAGTTCTGAAGATCATTTTTGAGGATATGGATGGCTGGATCCATGAAAATTTACGGGTAAAACTAGCTTTTACATAGTATAGCAATGTAAAAAATAAATAAAACCGTAAAGATTCATAGAAAAAATAATATTATGAGTGCTAAAGTTACACCTTCTTTATCTGCTACTTAGATGGTAATAAGCAGAGGGTTCTGGGATACCCCATATTTTACAGGAACCTCATTTTTGTATACCTACTGAAGCAAGAAGATGGTTCCAACCTTGTTTGGAACATCTTTTAACTGCTAAACTTAGTTGAAGAACATCCCAGTCTCGAGGAGACAAATTCTGGGGAAGTACCTAAGTTGATTTTTTTTTTAGAAATGTGAAATTAACACGTTACCAATGGTGCTAATGGAACAGCGAACCCATTTAACAGGGGAAAAAATGATAAAATCACTGCTAACTGACCAAAACGTATTATATATACATTCATTTTTTTTTACAGTTAGGACTCCAAGCAGGAGATGAACCGCTTGACACGAAGTGCTTAATGAGTTCAGCATCTGGATCACACACTGACGTATTGGTAACCTTAGCAACAGTAAGTAGGGACTGTTTATTTCGAAACGTAGGGTAGGGGGGAGGGGGGGTGAGGACTTGTGACTGGAGAATAGATGCATGCCCATAAGTAACGTCATTCGCGATTAAGCCGGCTGCCATCTTTGTTTCTGGCGCCGTGGCTTTGGCTAGGAGTGCGGAAAACCTACAGCCATCTTAGTTTAGAATCACCTCTCTCACGAAATTGCTTTACCTTAGTACTAGCCAGGTTTCTGGTCCCAATCACGATTTCGAAACCGTAACACAGCCCACGAGTGTAAGTTACAAATGAGTGATTTATTACGTTTTGTGTGGCGTATATACTGTATTTTCAGTTTTTTATTACAACTTAGAATTAATGCTGTACGGTCATTTTAGGTAGTATTATTTACCTAATAATTTGTGTTTCGTGTTGATGGCATGAGGATGCATTTTTTGTGTGGACGTATCACGTGTGACATTGCTGATTCAAGAAAGAACGTGGAACAACATTGGCACTTCTAGGACACTCGTCTGCATACAGAAAAGAATTTTTAAATTCAAAATAAGAACTTTGATGGATACGCTGTAAATATTAATTATGAAACTCTCGAATTTGACTTGTCGTTAAATATTCACTAAGTTACGTTGAATAAAATAGAAATGCTGAATATCACATTTAAGGTTCATCATCACGTTTAATGTCTTTTAGGTCTTAGAAATGCTGCTTTATACATCAAGTGATGAAAAAAGCTCCAAACAGTGATTAAAAAAGTATAAAATCAATAAGGTGCACATGTATACAATAAAACTCCGACGTTTCGAGTTGAATACGACTCTTTTTCAATCTATACTTAGGGCCATATTCATAATGACGTCTCAACTCAAAGTCTAAGCTGGTACTTTGCTGGTACTTTGCTAAGCCAAGCCTAGCTCAGACTCACATAATGAAATCCAGGCTGAGACTTAGCAAAGTAAAGCTTTGGCTTGAGTTTGACCCTAGTTCACACCTAGCAAAGCAGAGCATTGAGGGATCCATGGAAACACAAATAAACAAACAGATAAATAATGGGGAAAAAACAATAATAATTAATAATAAATAATAATATAACAATGGTAAAACTTTGCTCAGAAAGAAAAAAAAATGTACGAAGTTCACATGGGAACTTGTGTTTTCCATATTACACAAGAAAGCGTACAATACAATTACATTTGTTACATTACATAGCCTAGATTTTATTTGTATATTTTTCAAAACAAACCATTGATATTCAACAAGCTATTCATTCTAAAAATAATGTTTTCTAGTATTAATGATGGTCATAAAAGTTTACTGCAAAGGCAGTAGTCGGCTCCTGTAAAGGTGTGGTCATCCTGAAACGTGTGATCTAAATCAAAGCTCAGACCAAAGATTTGTTTTTCTAAATAAGGTCACAAGTGACAAGAAAGGACGCCTGCACATTGGGGCACATTAGGTCACTCCCCCGCCCCACCCTCCCCCTTCGTTTGAATGTCCGTTCGATATTCAAGGATTAAAATACTGATTCCAGTGTTCAAATTTCAATATGGCCCAGCAATTTCTAGTTTTTTGGGGGGATAAATAATTCTTTTACCTCTTTTTCAGAAGTATGCTTCTGGGGGTGGAATGGTGCTTGCACCTTACTGAAAATGATGCTTTATGTATTGTTTTGGAGATCTTTGTCCTTTTTCCGATGGAGATCTGCCCGCCCGCCCCCACCCCTCCTTCCCCGTTTGAGAGTCTGTGGACGCCTCTGGTGACAGTGAAAAAATACTTCATCAGTTGAAGTATTGCAAACCACCATGGCCATGTCAGCAATGACCTGAGCCATAAGATAGACGAAAAAAAAAACGCTGGGAAGCACACGAGCTGTACATAATCAAATGGAACGGAAAGTAATACAGGTTAAATCTACCAGGGACACGGGCGGCTGAAGGTGAATTTTTTTTCTCCGACAAGCTATAGCTCTGTCCTACTCCCCCCCCCCCCATATGATTTTGGATTTTTGAACTCATCGTGGCGTTTTCTCCCCACCCCCTTCTCCGCATATTACTGCTATCATACGCGCAATTACTACTTTTAAATTTTTCACATGGCAGGCACATACATTTTTGTACTTTTTATTTTCATTTTTATACATTTTTTTGAACTCATTTGTCTGATAGACAGACAAAAACGTTCTTCTTACACTTTTGAGGTAAAAAAAAATTAGTCCGTTTGACAATCCAGATGATTATTACAACGGATATTATCTTCCAAAAACTATTACTCTTGATTAAAAATAAAAATGATCTCATTTTGTCCCCCCCCCCATCCCCCTATACCGCCCACTCCCTTTTACGAGCTGGCGCCCTAGGGGGCACCTGCCCAATGGCCTGGGGACGTTCCTAAACAAATAGATTTTGGAACGGTAAATAAAAAAAAAAGTCATAACGCATTGGGTATTTATTTACCGTTCCAAAATGGATTTAGGCCGTGCAGCCTGATCGATGTTAGGCAGAGAAGCTGACTCCCAAAGCAAGCCCAAAGTGTATTCACGACCAGGCTTAGGATTTCTTGAGTCGACTCACGTTTTGAGCATGAGTGACGCTTTGGCTTTGCCATTATGTATACGAACTGAGCGAGGCTCAAACTTTGCAAAGTCTGCCTCACAATGAAGCCTGAGTCCGTGCTCAGCTCATGCTATGCTGTCATTATGAAAACCAAATCGCTAAGCTGAGCTCGAGCTCATGCTTAGCTCACGCTGAGCCGTCATTATGAATATGGCCCTTAGCACTAGGCTAAAAGTCAAATCATGTAAAAAAATAAATAAGAAAAAAACCACTGGGCGAACCCAAAAGCACAACCAAAGCATACAATTTAAAAAAAAACTAAAAATGAACCTAAGCAAGGATGAAACCCAGACAACAGGCAATGCGATAGGGACCCCAGACATTCCTTCCTCCAAATGCAAATGGGTTTGTGGGTTCGCCGAATGTTTTTTTTTTTTTTTTTACATGTTTTGACATTTAGCCTAGTGCTAAGTATTGCTTGGAAAAGAGTCGCATGCTACTCGAAACGTCGCATTTTTATTGTATACTTGTATAACTTATTGGCTTTTTATTTTTTTAAGCTTTATAAATCTTGCAATAGATGGTTGGTTTCAGTAACTGATACAAAGTTAGATTTGTAGTCACCATTTTCTCGCACCAACCCACATGTTAGACCTAACAGTAATTACAAACAAAAACGTTAAGGGTGATGTAAAAAAAAAAAAGGTTGTATGATTGAAGTTTCACTTTTCTTGTTAAATTGCTCACGGATGAAAACTGATGATTTTGAATTTAAATATTCAAATATGAAGTTGAGACAACTGCATCTGTTCAAGTGTTGTTGTACTTTCCTAATTAAACTATTCTAAGTACAATTATAGCACTTAAACAGATGCAATTTTCGGACTTGTTCATTGAAATATTTAAATTAAAAATCATCAATTTATATACGTGTACATTTTAACAAGTGAAGTGAAACTTTAATCGTGTTACCTTTTTTTGGACGCCACACTTGACATGTCTGTTTGTGATCCGTGTTTCTTTTTTTATGCCAAGCAGTACAGTGGTCGTGGTACATGACAAAAAAGTGAAATATACGGCATTTGATGGTTAAAAGGTTTCCATTGGCAGAGGGTTTCGTGAGGACTCCTAGATTGATTTCAGAAGTGGTGCCACGAAATTCGTCCCTAAGGCCCGAAATGGCAGCCATCTTTAAAAATGGCTGCTGTAATCTCCCAAAAAATGAAAGAACCGTGCAAGAACCGTTAGTGATACAGAAAAACGGGTAAGATAAATGTTGTTTCCAATAATTTAATCTACAGTCTAGAGTGTTGAATTTAACCCACACATTTTTTTCGTATCTCTTATGGTTTTTGAGAAAAAATGGATTTTAGGCCATTTTCTGCCATTTTTCGGCTAACTTTCAACTGCTGCTGCGTCGTTTCTAATTCAGGTGGATGGCTCCAATTAGTTTCATTCGAAAGGTGGGACTGACTTATTTGCAACAAGCGTTGTTGAAGGGGTCTAAGACTGTTATGAACCGAACTACGCCCGTTTTACTGAGGGCTGGTTAACACAGTCACTGTTGGACTTTTCGCTCATTACAACTTTCAACTGGGTGCTGATACGTTTGTTATATAGGTAGATGATTCCAAATAGATTCATTCGAAAGGTGGGAATGTCTTCTTTGCAACAAGGGTCGTTAAAAGGGTCTACGACTGTTAGGAACATCCGTTTTGGTAGGGGCTGGTATAACAATCTCCGTTAGACTTTTCGCTTTTTTACAACTTTCAATTGGTGCTGAGACGTTTCTAATTTAGGTAGACCCTTTCAACTACCCTTGTTTAAAATAAGGCATCCCTAAATTTCGAATGAACCTAATTGGAGTCATCTACCTAAATAAGAAACGTCTCAGCACCAGTTCAACGTTGTAAATGAGCGAAAAATCCAACGGTGACTGTAATACCATCCCCTAGCAAAACGGGCGCAGCACGGTTTCTAACAGTCGTAGACTCGTTCAACGACCCTTATTGAAAAGAAGACATTCCACCTTTTGAAGATGAATCTAATTGGAGCCATCCACCTGAATTAGAAACGACGCGGCAGCAGTTAAAAGTTGAAATTTAGCCGAAAAATGGCAGAAAATGGCCTAAAATCCATTTTTCTCTAAAACCATAAGATATATGAAAAACATGTATGGGAATGATATTGTAAATTACATTATTGCAAGCAACTTTTATCTCAATCGTTTTTGTGTATCACTAACGGTTCTTGCATAGTTTTCATTTTTTGGGGAGATTATGGCGGTCATTTTTAAAGATGGTGCCATTTCGTGCCCAAGGGACGAATTTCGTGGCACCACTTCTGAAATCAATATAAGGGTCCTAACGAAACCCTCTGCCAAGGGAAACATTTAAACATCAAATGCCGTATTTTCGTACCCACCACAGCTAGTACGATAATGCTCTAAGGATAATGAGTCTTCTTCACGTTTCCTCAAAGTGTGGGTGAATAAAAAATACTAACAATGCTGGTGAGTCAACAATTATTGTTGACTCACAAGCATTGTTAGCATTTCTTTATTCTTCAGTGTATTCCTTGCGACTGGCGTTTGCTGACTGGAATTGCACCCGAATTAAAATGTTTAAAACAATATAAAACAATAAAACTGATCGTTTTACGTCCTTTAACGCCGGAATGGGTCGACCAATTGAGAAAGTAGTCTCTTGAGGATGGAAGACAGCGAAATTTCTGACGTATATCATATTCAGATTTTAGGTACGTGTAATAGTTTTTTTCTGAAACGGAAACAGAACAACAACAAGTGAACAGTTTTCAGTTTACGTGTGGCTCCCTACTTTTACTATTGCAGTGAATTGCATAATTTTCGTATAAATATAACTTCCATACTTACCGCTATCTGTCCAAGTTTGTTCGAAAAATATTGAATAGTAACGAGGGTATTTTTTGTTTTAGTTTCGGTGTAGTGACGACTTCAATCATACACAGGATGAGTCAAAAGTATCAACACAGTGGATTTTGAAACCGCATGATTTAGTTTAGCCACCAAATAACCATCGATCATTGGTCACCAAGGAGGGGGGCTACATATTAAGATCATTAAGTGGTGCCCCTCCTCCCTCTCCTCCTCGACCCTGCCCCTTCAATAATATTTCCACTTCTGGTTCCTTTAGGAATAGGGCATTCGTCCCAATTTGAGATATATGAGGGCAGTCAATTCATGGTGAATGCAGAAAACAGCATGTTAATCGGTCAACAATAGCACGACCTATGACAAAAACAAATGTTCAAATATGCAAATGTTGGCTTCAGTGCATAAAATAATACCCTGAGCAGTTGTGTAAATCAGTTTATTGCATGTAATAATTACGGTAAGGAATTGCAAACATAACGATGTTTGATGTTGATGAAGTGTGTGGCTAGCAGATATTTGTGCACGTGTTTGTAGCACATGTAGCCAAGGGCGTTCGATTTAAAGGAACCGGAAGTGGAATATTAAGTTTAGCAGCAGGGTGGCGGGGGGAGCAATCCTGCTTGATCGCAATACTTATTCCTGTAAAGGCCATGCCACACCGCACCGTTTTGTCCGGCATGTCCGTCGTCTGATGCCTCAAATGTAGCCTGCGGGCACAACGCAGAGCCGCCGTTGCGTCTCCGACTCGTTTCGAAATATTTCATTTCTCTTCGGTTGACGGACCGGTGGAGTTGTCCGTCAGCCAATCAAAATGCTTAGCGCCACACGTGTCTTTCTCTCAGCGCTGGAGACAAAGATGGCGGCTCCACACCAGACCATCGAAAACTAACGAAAATTGAAATGATAAATTCTAAAATCAAGTGTACATAACTAGTAGCAATACAAGCACTCGCCCAAATTGGTTTTAGTGGCACGAATGACCCCAATTCAATGCGTTCCTACAGTTTTGCAGTTGGACGATTACATTCCTTTTACTTGGGGGAGATGGGAATAAAGGGGTCAGCAAACGTTCTAGGCGGACAGGTGTGGCAGTGGTCTCCGTTTTTGAGCGTTGCTTTGCCGGAGACGGAGCTGGACAACGGAGGCGGTGACGTTGTGGTGTGTACGGTCCTTAGAACCACAGAACGGACTTCTTTCTTGCTTATTATTCTCGGGATAGAAGGCAGGCGGTTCAAGATCGAACACTAGTTGGTTTACATGTGATGCAATTACTTGTAAAAACGTATGCTAGCCGAACCCTTATCAATTTCGTTACGTTTGCTATTCCCTACTGTAAATTGGGACCTATGCCCTATTCCTGAAAGAACCGGAAGTGGAACATGTATTTAAGGGGCGGCGGTCGAGAGGGGCACCCCTTAATGATCTTAATATGTCGCCCTTTCCGTGGTGACCAGCGATCAATGATTGTTTGTTGGCTAAACCAAATCATGCTGCTGCAAAATTCACTGGGTCGATACTTTTGACTCACCCTGTATGTATACTATACTCGGCTAACAAGTGAATAGAAACCACGTTGGCCACATCAACTGCCATGTTAGTAATATTCAAAACGTTTCTTGTTAAACGGGAAAATTATTTTGACCGAGAAAATAACACAGGATGCGAAATAACACTTTTGCGCAATGTGTCTTTAGCATAATGGCAAGTGAAAATGAACATTACCATGTTACTTCGGATGTTAGCGTTAGTAACTAGAAAGTGATGTCCAGTAACAAATTCGTGTACACCTGTAAAGGGTAGGGATGTATAAGTCATAAACCAAAACTATAAAAGAGGCTGCCAGGTAGGGAATGGTTCGGCCCTTCAAAGGAGTCTTATCAAAAAATAAAAACTTCCGAGAATGGAATTCTCTGTCGCGCTCCATTCTCGTTCCTCACCATATCAATATGAACATTGGGTGTGTTCACCATATTCTGATCAAAGGCTATCCCCACCCACTGACCCAGTTTTCTTACCATGATCACCAACATAGCAGCCACCAACCCGACATACCCTTTCCTTTGTATGGGTGACTTTAATTTACCTGGTATCAACTAGCATAGAACTATTACTTCTGAATTCTTATGGCGAAGATAAGCCTATTGCGTTCGTATCAAGGGCCTTGAGTGAGGCAGAAGTGTAGTATGGCCATTTCAATAACGGGGCACTTTCTGTACTATTTGGGATAAAGAGATTCCATCAACACCACTATGGAAGTCGTTTTCTAATACAAACGGACCAGAAAGTTTTGCTGAGGATATTTTAAAGCAAAGTATCTATTCCTGCTATGACGGCCGCTAGAATTCAAAGGTGGGCATTGTATCTGAATGGATACGCTTTTGAGCTCCAACATCTCCCCAGCAAAAAAAATTTAACGGCAAACTATTTGTATAGGATGCCTACTTTCTACGAACCACCTTCCAAGCGGGCCGCCAGTTGGAGAGTCGGTAATTATATAGAACAACGCCTTCTCAAGCTATCAACATAATTCAACTACCTGTGGATTCCTTTCGTCGTTGCGGTTCAGAAAATCATAACGAAAACTTGCACAAACGCCGTTTTCTTTTATAAAATAAGTTTTAAAACACGTTAAAACACTATTGACAACCGTGGTTAGGCCGCCATAACGCACGATGATGGGACCGCAACAAGAAAACCTGATTTCGACCAGAACATTAGTAAACGGAAATTATCTTGTTCATTTGCGTCGGCATGGCTGAAGCGGTGATTTGTGATGGATGCGAACTGTCGTTCTATTTCTATATCAATATTTCTTTACAGTGTGAAACATCGTCCGCAGGGGCGCTCTTTGCGTGCACTATTATATACATCGAGGATTTGTGTAATCAGAAATAGTATGACGCAAGCATTTGTGAAACAACCAAGTGTCATAATTTGTTCCTTGTTTCACAAATGCTTGCGTCATACTATTTCTGATTAGACAAATTCTCGATGTATATAATAGTGTGCGCGAAGCACGCCCCTGCGGATGGCATTTCATACTGGAAAAAAATTGTCCCAGGAAGAATATAATTTCCGTTTACTAATGTTCTGGTCGAAATCAGGTTTTTTTGTTGCGCTCCCATCGTCGCGCGTTATAGCGGCTTAACCACGGTTGTCAATAGTGTTTTAACGTGTTTTAAAACTTATTTTATAAAAGAAAAAGACGTTTGCCCAACGACGAAAGGAATCGAAAGGTAGTTGAATTATGTTTATAGCTTGAAAAGGCGCTGTACTATATAATTACTGGAGAGTCATCAACATGGGAACAATTAACTCGTTGCCAATTCTGTCCGAACAGATGGAATAACGCACATCGCATGACCCAGTTCTGGCTACTGTTTTTCGATACACCATTGATATCTGGCCGGACAGAGTTGACAATGACAAAGTGAAACCATTTCTTACTAGAAAACTAAAACTGTCTATTGATGGAAACGCCTTCTTATAGGGATATAGATTAATTATTTACTGAGCAGTTGCATTCACAAGTCTTGAGTGAGTTGCATTTAGGGAATTGTGCACTGGCATAATGCGAATTAAAGCTCCTGCTAGATCTTGAGTTTGGTGGCCAGGAATAGACGTCAATTTAGAAAATGCTATCAAGTCCTGGGACGTCCAGTGATGCGTAATAATTGGCAACTGTCCATGGTTAAAAATATTAAAATTAGCGGGTTGGGATACGGAGATTAGGGAAGTAATGCAGTAAAACATCACACTCTATATCCACTGACGTGGTGTGTAGCATGGGATCCAGCTAAAGTGTTATAATTATTGTTTTTAATTGTTGTTCCTTAATGGGTTAATATTTTTATTAATTACAGTATGAATTTCAAGATACTTCAACAAACCCATGCGTCGATGCCTTCGAGTTTGGAAAATGTTACGCAGATTGTATTACACGGAAATATCAATCTGACGAAAAATTAAAATGCAGGTAAATATTACAAACCAAAAAGAGTAAAATCAGCATGGTTAGCGAGCTTTCGTACAATGTTTGTATGGTGAAAGCCGTGCAAATGCAAAATAAAATATAATATATGTATGTTAAAAAGAACAGATCTGTCCTTTGTGTACCAGGATTTAGCAATAAGAACATGGTGCAGTCTCACTACGTACCATAACAAAATTGTCCTGTCTTTTGAAAATATTAAAGGTTGTCATACATTAGGGAGTGCCATGGCACGGCCAGGCAAGATTACTTGGGTGCATACACTTAGACACACCAAGGTAGTGCATCTTAATGTTGAGACGAATAAGGAATTCTTCCTGTAAAGGAAAAAGTGCTCTGCACGTACACACAATGCAGCATCAGAAGTAGATGGACATACATGAATTATGATTTATGCCTAATTATAATATGAACTAATATTTGATCTTCAATTGTAAATAAAATTGTAAAATGGGAAGGAATTGGCCCTTCACTATGTTTACCAACCCTTTACTTTACATCATCCGTTTCATTTATGAAATGAATGAATGATGCAAAGTACCAGGTTGGTAAACAGAATGAATGGCTATAGTTACTTCACATTTCACATGTCATTTTATGTAACATACAAAGACCAATAATTCCGTATGAATATGGAGGCCTCCTCACTCAGTGTTAATGTTGCCTTATTGTTAAGTGCACATGCTAACCACTCATGTTATATATTGGAAGATGGTGGTATTATTATTCTGGCTTATTTTTGTATTCATGGGGAGCTTTTCGATGTTCTTGGGTGAAACGTGGATAACCTGTTAATGGTATGCCGAGCCCAGTAAAATAAAACGTGGCTATGATTCCTAATGCCGATTTCTTTGCTTTGGACCATTGGTTCACAGACTTCCTCTAGACACTAAACTTCAGTTAATTTTGCATCAATCTTCCAAAAATAAAACACATAAATTTCCTTAGCTTTTATAGCAACTACATCGTTAACAAAGCCGTACAAAGAGTGCCCTGACCACACGTAGTTGTGTCTTGGGCAATCTTCAAATTTTGTTCAGGGCCTACGTTGTTATGTTACATGAGTATGTTAACCAGGCTTGGTGGCCTCCGTAATCGGCTCCGCACATATTTACTGAGTTCCTACCTGGTCTCATCCGGTTCTGAACGTCGGTTTCTGAGTGTGGATTCCGTTGAGGAAAAACAGCTTCAGGCTGATTTAAGTTTAATCATGAATTTAAAGGGGTTTGGTTTTACGTATTCTATTTTATACAGACTCGCTGGCTTTGAGCCTGACAGCTTGTTTACCGACAGGCGTAATGGATGTACCATGGGTCATCCTCTTATACTGCTGTGAACCGTGTTAGGAGGATATAGTAAAAGTCTTTTTTAACTGTCGACGAAAATATCCATAATCCATGGCGATTTTTTGGCTTTGGACCACCAGTTCACAGAGTTCCTCAGCCACTAAACTTCAGTTAATTTTTCATCAAACTTCCACAAATAAAACACATAAGCTCCTTAGCTTTTATAGCAACTACATTGTTAACAACGCCATTAGCATTTTCCTCCTCTCATGCTGACTTTCCCTATAGAGAAGACTCGTTGGTTTCCCTGCCAGTCTCTTAGCTCCCCTTCTGCACATGCTCGGCACATGCCTTCTATAAGAGCATCCGATCCGGACCTTGCTTCATCTTTCTACCTAGGGCACGCCACGCGGCATGGCTGCTCTTCTGACTACCTGAAACTTTGGATACTCAAGGCACGACCGCACCGTCTCCGAAAATTACACACCTCTCTGGTGGGTTGGACTCGGACCATCGATTGCTCTGCCTTTCTTGGCCTCGTCGGCCAGACGTCTGCAATTCCCGCCCTTTTTCGTCCGCCCAGCATTTATTAGAAGACGCGTTCTCTATTTTTTCCGCGGCCTGTCCATGATCTCCCAATGCCTGGGCCTTGTTGGCCGACGGCCATTCGCACGGTCCCTCTTCCATGGGTCCATCTATGACTGAGAGGCCCACACCCGATACTACCAGTCATCATTGGACCGACTCACCCATTGCTACAGCAACCATACTCCTACAGTGGTCGCTTTTCTTTATACCGGGCCCATTTGGACGGGACGCACCTTTCACTGGTCCCCACTCATCTCCACGGCACCTCGGTGCACCAGGCGATCGATGTTTTCAACGGGCCTCCCGGACGATTGGAATGAAGCACAGCCTTGAGGTTAACACAGGTCGTCTGAAAAACCATTTCCTCTTGCTCTTCTTTCATAATGGTCACCTGGTCCCTGCCTTGACACCCAGCTGCACGACCGCATCCTCACAACTAGTCTCTTCACTAACAAACAACTCAAGTTAGGACTTCGTTTACCATGCTGTGTCTGTTCTGTGATGGTCCCATTTGGGCCCGCACCAGCCTGCGTCATGCGCTGCTCCATCGGCTTGGCCATCTCGCCATACAAAGAATGCCTCACAGTCAGGCCCTTCGTTGGAGTTTTCTTTAGTGCTTCAAGGATCCACCTGCAATTGCTACATCCTAAGTGCTTTCTGCCTGGCTCCGGTGGGCCTTGGTTCCCGAATCAGTTTATTCTCTTGGCAGTGGTCGCATTGAGGCCCAAGCTGGCCTGCGCCCTACACTGCTTCATCGACTTTACCTCCTCATTATTGGCATCAGGCCCTTCATTTGACTCTTGCTGTGTACCCTTGACATTGACAGCTATAGAGCCGCCATTCATTGCGTATGCACACCATTTATCTAGAAAGTATTGTGGACAAGCACCTATCATCTTTTCTTCTCTACTGTCAGACGTGCTGTTCTTCCCCCTGCTACTACGGCTCCTTCATCGTTCTTTAATGAGAGCTGCGTGCCGACGATGTGCTTACTGAGGTTCGGCCCAATAGGTCACCTTCGACACCTATACCATTTATAATCATTTATAGGTGCTTCGTGTTCTAGTCTTGATGCTACCACTTTCCGGCCTTCTCGGCTTCATTGTCTCAACCCTCGACTAAATGTGGGCCCATCTAGGCATTTCATCTTTGGCGCGGCACGGTCACTGCACTTCTGTTCTTCAACGAATCTGGCGACCTCCCATGTACTACCAGCCTGGCATCATTACCTTACAAGAAATACGACCCCTTCTGCGTTCTTGTCAACGTTTCGACCTTTCATGGGACGAAATGGGGTGAGGGGGAGGGGGAAGTCATGGCCTTCACTGGTCCCTCTTTGTTGACACATCTCCAAGTCGCTCTCCGTCCAGCATCATGGAAGGGGAAAGGGAAACGAACCCGTGTTCATCAGCTGCGCCACTCTGAACCCCTGCCTTTTCATGGTCACATTGAGACTCTGGCTTACTCGTGATCTGCATTAATTTTCAACACGGTCCTCAGACCGTTTTTCAGTGCAACCAGACGCCACTTATGGCCAGTAGTCCCTCCATGTCTTCACCTTAAATATTACAACTTCTCTTATCTTCTTCCAGTGGTCCTTTTCGGACCTGGGTCTACCTGCACGCGATTTTCCTGCCCACGATGTTGACGACGACATCAGCTGTTGTTCCGTCTGTCTCCTTGCCTGCGAGCGGACTGGGCACTTCAGTCTTCACGTCTTCCTTTCAGGACTTACAGCGACCATTACACACAATAGGATCAGCTACACACTTATCCTTCTGAACTCGGGTCCATAGACCCTCGCTGGAAATACAGTCTTTACAACAGCCATGGTCGGTTGTTGCTCCGGTTGAGTATACCTGAACCAACCACTCTAGCAGTCACCCTCGCCATCGCAGCACCTCCAGCAGTGCTCAGAGAACTAGTCAGTCAAAACAGACTTGTTTTGACTGACTAGTTCTCTGAGCACTATGGTTTCTCCACTTTGCACCCAGTACGCATGGCTAGGAGGCCGGCCACAACTGCTACAGGTTCATTTTTACAGCTGGGCCCTTTTTCGTACCAAAAGAAGAACAACACAAGCAGGAAGGCTGCTAGGACCAGAAGGTCTTCTTCTATCCTACAACCCACTATCCTTTGTCAGCAAGCTTCTATCCATTGATCCCTACTACGACAGCAGGGACAACACTGGAAACGACCACTGCCTCCCCTGTTCCTTAAGACTAGTTTCCACCCAACGTTCGTCCTGGTACTTTGGTCGTTTCTGAATATGGTCGTATCTGAAGCCTCACTTCCCTGACACTGAAACTGGCCGGATTATTGAGCCTCAACTCGGTAGTGGACCCCACACACTCAGATAAAAGACGATGCATCCCCGTCACCAGACATTTTACCCACCGAAACGCCTCGTCCTCATGCTTATGGTTGTTTCGTTTCAATGACCTCGGGACTTCGGCACATGCAATTGGCTCAAGCTACGACCGTACTCAGCTTCACTCCGAACTACCGAACTAACTCCGAACTTCTCCAGGCATCCCGATGACCATCACGGTCGTCTCTGTAGAAAAAATACCCATCGTTCATCACTAACACCTTCATTCGCTTCAGGCCTACTGGTTGCACCATACTCTGGATTGGTGCCCTATCTTACTGCCACCTCATTTGGTTCTGCTAAGCAACACCCCCTTGCGTTCACCAGGGCCCTTGATTACTCCCACCTGTGCGCCCTTGTAATTCCTGGTTTTTCAGGTGGTCTCATCCATCGTACGCATCTGTTCACTGCCTCCATCCCTCGGTTGCCGATGAGCCTGTTCCAGGAGTCCTCCATGGCCATAACTTTCATTACGAACTATTTCCAATAAGCAGCTGTGAGCCGCTCTTCTCATGAAAACTGGTCGCTTGCCTGGCGTCACTTCACAGACTACAACAACCTGTTTTTTGCTGATGTTTTCAGCAACCAGTCCTCCTTGCCAGCCAACTGAGCACTTGTAAACACTGGCCTGCACTGCTACTTGCCGCACTCTCTACTACCCTACAAACAGGACCAAGCATTCGCCTTCAGTATTCCTTCGCTTCCATGTTTCACGGCTAGCAATGCTGTTCACGGGCACGTCTGTTTGTCACAAATGACTGACGTTCGCCAAAATAGACCAGCTCTTATGCCCCGTGCTCATCCTGCATTAGTTCATCTTTCACAACCCCATGCATCCCACAACGTCGTTCCTGTTTTACAAGATCTTTCTATCTACGACCACCACACTGCATAGCGATTATTCTCTCTTAGCACGATTAGAGGGGTGCAACCACGCCGAGTTTGGGACTGGACAAACCTTGGTCGGAACCGCCTTGCGACTTCCCTTTTCTCCTGAAAGCGATCCTTTGATGGACAGTGGTCTCCCAAAAGGTTTCACTGACGATCGTCACTAAGACCGACTCATCTCTTGTCCATGGCAAACTCTCTTCCATCTTGATCGCTTTGCCAAGCAGCACCCTTGCGAGACCCTGGTTGCCTTCTCGATGTCTTTTTGATACGGCATGTACAAGGCTTACACTTGCATGCAACCTTTCTACTGGCTCGCCTCGACCTCTCACATAAGACTCTTGAATCAGAGGTTCGAATACCGTGGTCTGGGCCAGTACGGTCCCTTCATTCTCTTTCGGTCCTTTAGCCACAAAGAGCACTACGTTTCAAACGACCACCATGTCCCTGGTCACAGGAGGTTGGGCTCGACTCTTGGCTGCCAATCTTAAAGACATGACCCACGCTGCTTGTCAACCAGACCACTCTACTACAACGTATACCCAGCCACTATAGGCCCGTGTCCCCGCCGCTGGCTGATGGACAGACCAGCATCTACTTCTCGTCTGAACTACCATTCGTCTTACCCTTTCTGCTTCTCGATCACCAACTGCCCCAAGTGACACGTCTTGGATATCGGTCCATCCTCAGTCCTCGCCATCGCCCAGATAAAGAAGCAGAAAAGGAAGAGGAAGACCGAATGCCGACGTTACACACCCAACTTGCTGCATACGGTCGCTGCCGACGAAACCTATCACGTGGCCTGTGCTCCATCCTTCGCACTACAATCATTCTGCCTCACTGCTGTCCCTAGACCGGCCTTGATACGCCCGACTACTTCAGCATGATCGCCGGCCCGCACGATCCCTCTGATCCAAACTTGGCCCAACGACTGCACCACTGTTACAGCCGTCTCATGGGCCACTTAAGCTATCGGACTCAACATGTGCTCCTTCAGCTCAGCTGGTCCACATCTTGCTTATGGTTCACTGATATTGCATAAAAAGAAGCCGTGAGCACAACAAAAGGCTAAAAACATAGTTATATTTCGATTACAATGGTGTGGTCATGCTCAGAGAATAAAGGCTGCCTACACTTCCATAATCAGTCACGTACGACCCATATAGTAAAAATTTACAACACTGCTTTTAGATTACTACAATAGAGATGGGTGTTGTAGTGCACGATAGACGTATGTGCCTCAACATGGGAAGTGGAGGAACTGTACAACAGACCGGTGCGACTAGACAGTCGCTGTAGCCGCTTGTTTTTAAATGTGATCTATTTTCCTTGACTATTGTAACACTTATGGCACGGTATTAGTGTTCACAGGGGCATATAAAGAGTTCTGTAGGAACACGGAGTATTGGACAGTGTTCAAAACTGATGGGAACAGACACCCACTAGGCAAATTTTGCAATACAAAAAAGCATCCGGCTCATAATCAAGTTTTAATAAGATTAGTTTTCATGACAAGATAGTAACAGTTGGTGAATAAGTTAGAGGTTATTCTGATGCAGTTTCGAATCTAGGCAGCCTACGAATTTTAACTTTCAATAGACTGGCCACGATTTTAAAATGCTGAGATAATCATGTGACTCATAAGATGCTACAGCATATTGAATCAGAGTTCGTTGCTCTTCATTCCTACGCAACTTTATATTATAGGACGGCACACAAAAAAATGCATAACATGACTTTGTTTTGTACAAACATTTTTTCCGAAAAACAAAAAGGAAAAGAGGGACCACTTTTCTGGATTCAAAATTCAATTCGAATTCCGAAATAGTTGTTCCTATTTTTCGAAATTTGTGAAAAGAACTTTAAAAATGTCAGCTTTCATTAGGTTTAGCAAATAGCAAGTAAATAGCGTGTGCATCTTGGCTACACCGAACGAAGCTTTAGAGCAAAAAATTTCAGGCTGTGCGTTTTTGTGGACCACATTGGGATCATGTGATCATTCTGCGGCCCTTGCTGTATTCATTCATTAACCTATGTTATTGAGAACATCTTCATTAGCAGTACAATGAATTAAGAGGTGAGCTCTAATGGATCATAAATATTTACAGATTCCCGTTTATGTCCGACGAAATTCGGTTGCCTTCTTGTGAAACTGGCACAGACTATTATGACAATGGAAAGAAACAGTGGATTTCAAACATCACCGAAGCTTATATGGCAGCTGTATTGAGTGGTGTTCGCACTGATCCTATTAAAGAATGTGGTTGCACTAGGAAGTGTAAACTGACCACACTTAATTTATTTAGTCGCACATTAGAAGTGCAACAACCTATATCTATATATCGGGCATATGTTATAACTAATGATGTCACAGTTGTCCAAGAAGCTCTCGCATATACCTTTGATGCCTTGTTGTGCGATATTGCTGGAAACCTCGGACTGTATTTGGGTTTGTCTCTCTTGTCTCTTGTTGAACTTGTCTACGCACCAATTGTCGAACGGAGAGCCAAGAAGGCCAAATTTACTGAAAATGACCCTATATTCCGTAAAGTCAAGAAGGTGTTTAACAACAAATTCTCTGCAAAGAAGGCCACTGAAGATTCGACAACTTTCAACATCCCAGGCTTAAACTACGTAGCTGAACCATCGCGTTCTTTTATTGTAAGATGCATTTGGACAGTTTTAACGATCATTTTCTTTGGTATCAGTTTCCTTTTGATTGGGGACAGAGTGAGTTTTTGGCTTCAATATCCGGTCAGAGTTGTCATTGACGTTGTTGCTAATTCTACGATTACGTTTCCTACCATAATAGTATGCACTGACAGCATTAAATCTCTTGATATGAGAAATTCTCTGGCTCGAAAGCTTGGAAGAAGTTTGTGTGATATGTCGTTTTACCATATGATCGATGCTCTAGCAGCAAAAGGAGCAAATGCAGAGATACTTTATGACTTTGACAGTTTGAAAGGAAATTTTCACAACACAAGCTTGGTAAGCATTAAGCCTGACAGTTTCCGTAATATGCCTCTGCCTAGTATATCTACCATATCCTCGTTTTAATGTGTACAAAAAAGGACTGATCGAGTGGAAATTTGTTTCTTACGTGACGGCAATGCCATATTAAAACCTAGCAAATAAAGTTAGTTAGTGAGAGATTTTGTTTCTATACGACGCTTTCACCAAACAGCTAAGTTCATTTTCTGCATTCCTGCTGGTTTCAGTCTGTGCATATGTAAAGTAATTAAAGGGCAATTCCATCCATTTTTACAAGCATGTTTGACTTTTGGATCACTTACACAATAACTAAACACAAGAATTGCGGTAAGAATACGTTACGTACGTCCGATATAACAATTTAATTACTGCATCACCAAAACACGACATGGAGACCCTCATTGTTTTGCTGGAACGCGCAGAAATTAATACCGACAGACGGATCTCTTCGATTTCGACTCGCAGCCGAATGAGATAGCTGTATTGACTGTGAGGAGCTCAAGCTAAATTGTTGTATCGGACGTAAGTAACGTATTCTTACCGCAATTCTTGTGTTTAGTTATTGTGTAAGTGATCCAAAAGTCAAATATGCATGTCAAATGGATGTAATTGCCCTTTAAATTGGTCCTGAATGTGAACTGTTTTTACATCTTCGAATTAAGAGTTGTGTACACTGGCCAGAACCAATGCCCACACAAGATTTACGGCCATTTTAAGCGACAGCCCTTCGACAAACTGCTTTCTTCGGGACAGGGGTCCGGATTTCTCATAACGCCAACCTGGGCCATGGCCTAGAGCGCAGGCACAAAGGGGTAGTGGGGGGGGGGGGGGACAATATCAAGTAATTGGAAAAATGGAGAGAGAGAGATAAAAAAGAGAAAGACAGAATCATGGATGCACAGCATTTCGAACTCGGCCCATAGTTTTTAAAACTCTACGTTAAATTAATTTGTATGAAAGTACACCAACTACGTAGTTAGATTTTTCGATTCAAGTACACTCATAGCAAGCTTTTTCGATTTAGGCAGGTGTGAATTACGTGTGCTCAGGCTCGTAGCTACAAGGGGCGTAGGGGAGGGTGGCAGTAGTCCCCCTCTGGCACCAGCCCAGGAGCACCAAAATGCCAAACTAAATTTTCACACTGTCTTAGTCTCAATCAAACCACTCCGAGAAAAGATCTTCTCAGTACTGTTCATTATTCGTTCATATTTTGGAGCCATAAGAAATGTCTGAAGCTAGGAAAGCCTTAGAATACCTAATGTCGTCAATCTCTGGATCTTCGGCCCGGATCCCATTGGGGGAATTCACAGTGCTTCCCCACACCCTCTAGCTGGTGTGGAAGGCCCTCCTCCAACTAAATGCACTTCGTTATGTCTCCGTATGTGCCCCGTTGACAAAAATAAAACGTCTTGGATAATGGGCGCTGGAATTATAATATTTTAATAGCATACTTATTGGGGCAGAGCGCAATTACAAACTCTGACCTAGGGCGTAAAAAAAGAGCAAATTTGGGCATGGACGGACAAGTCTTTTAACGCGGCAGCCATGTTAATTACAGATAGTATAATAATTGGCGGGAATAACAGCACCCCCAAACTTATTTGAAGTCAGATCGCGTGTACAAGCGTATGTAAACCAAATTTTTCCTGAAACTGACAGTAAAATTAGCTGATCACGTGTGTTTCTCGTATGCAACACTTCTGTTATTTTGTTTGGGGGTATTGCTGCGATTCGCTTGCCATGCGTTTGTTCTCACGATGGTGAACTTGCCATTCAAGAAGTTTGTCGAAAGTGACTGCAAGGATTCAAGATTGAAGGAAAATATCGAAACAAAGTAGCAAACTATATAGCTACTGTAAGGAGTCTGAAGAACAAAATTTAAAGGCTGAGACGAAATGTAATCCCACTATCTATGTATTATCTGTCATTTATCATTTAATTATTTTTTTATTATTTTTACGTAAGCAATATCTTATAAATCCCTAGACGTCCGTGAGTCTTTCGAGAACTTTGCTGCATATTCTACTGGGAGAAAAGCTGCAGGTTTCGATTCCTGGCTCCTGACCGGTAGACTTGACACCACACGATTATTTTACAAAAACAACGTTAAGAAGCGTTGATTTGTCACCCCGTGCAGACAAATCATTTGAAATCCTCCTTTTGCACGCATTGTTGTCTCGTGCCTGGACTAACCGTAGCGAGAGTGATGTATTTGACACCTATTTATTAGGTTAAAACCAATGCAGCATATTTTAAACCCCAACCAGTCGTTCCATAATTGGACTCACGAAGTTGCAACCCATAACTCGAGACAGAAATTGCTGTAGTATTATCACAGACACTCCTTCGTCAGCTTCTTTATGTCACTTCTGGTTAAAGGAATAATAATTTTCTAGTTTATAAAAATGTAATTTTTTTTTATGTTTTAGAGTCAAGCACAAGGTTCAGACTCGCAAATGACTGAAGTCCCATACATAGGCGGCAAATGCGGTAAATTTGAACCGAGTAAGTTGGAGGACCATTTTTCAGGCCTCATGACATATTTGTAAAATTCCGGTTCCGTAGTATTAAATTTGAATGAAGTCTTGTTGCAATTAGATGGTTTCAATAAAATGTTATCTAAGGATATGGTTAGGATCAACATTGTTATACTTTCATAAGCAGGGCAGCAGTTTTGCACATCCGAAAAGTGCAACATGTCATTTCATACTGACTCCGAAGACTATGCCTGTGGCCACCTTATGTGTAACGTTTTTGATAGATATCCTAGTGGCTTGTTAAAAGGCAACGTGCAAGGCTTGGGTGAATAAAATTGTTAAGAAAAGAATATATATATATATATTTATCCATTTGTAGAGAAATGCATTAATACATCATTTATATATTTGCTTCGAAGGCGAAGTTGATTAAGTTTTGAAACACCACAGTTTTAATTGCATTGTTTTTAATGTGCTTTGACTTTGTACTTGAAGAACACATCCTTCCTTACTGGCTAGTTTGTTTTATACATTAATTTGTTTAAAAATTACGTCAGGTGCTGTGGGTGAGAAAGGAGTCAGAATACGAGAAGCAATCATCATCATAAATTATAAGGAAAACCCAGATGACTACCTGGCTGCCTGTGTAACGTTCCCAAGATGAAACGCGAGAACTCTTTAACAATGCCTTCAAAATCGGATAAGCTCTCAATCGACTAGAAACTTGACTGTAATTTCGGCGTCCACCGTTTATCATTTACTTATTTATTGATCTGACCGGAGCCTACAAGCCTGGATGCTACATGCTACATCCAATTGCTTAACTTAACTTCAGGGACGACGCTAGAATCACTTTATTGGGGAGGCGGCAGTGGGGCAGCAATTTTAGCCAGGGGGGCGAACCGAAAAATTCAAATTTAGGGGTCTCCCTCCCCCCCCCCAAAAAAAATTAAAATAACACTCTTGTAATTCTTCCTCACACCGAACGTTCTTAACTGCTTCATACCCTATTTTTTGGGAACATTTTTAAATCCAGCTGTAAAAAAGATGATCTTTCAACTCTCACAGTAACAACTTGGCTCTATTGATGTAACCTCAAGTCCTTCTTGTCGCTTTGAAAGAAACTAACGTAGTTTTCTTAATAAATAACCAGAATTTTCTTCGTTTATACGTTTTATTTTGATCTGGTGAGTGGGGGGCGCCAGGGGGGGCGGCCAAAAATGTGGTGGGGCGAGCGCCCCCCCCTCGCCCCCCCCTTAGCGTCGTCCCTGCTTAACTTAAACTAAACTTAAAGCTAAGCACAACACTATCAACCCAGTATCTACATAAGAAAACGCCTAGTGCCCTCACAAAAACACAGGACTGTTCAGGAATTGTTCACAGCGTTACCAGGAATTCTTTTCGTGCACTTGGATTGTTAAGATTGTATTTAGGTCAGTGGGTAGGCATGTTGGTATTTATTTCAGTGAGCAGCCACATTGGCAGTCGTCTTTCTTTAAAATTATTTTATTTACATTGCAGAAATATTGCTAATGTAAGCCTATTTAGCTAAGAACATCATCTTTCTTCCTCTGTTTTAGGCCTTTAAAAAAAAGCTGTTAGGTTATTTCTATTTTGAATTCATTGAGGGTCGTAGGTCGCACGAGATGGATGGATGGATTGTGGCTCTCTTCACAGTCAGTAAAATATACTAAATTTCGACGAGACACACACTATGAGTTCATAGTTCTTACCATGCCACATCGCTTAAGTGTTTGTGAGACGTTTGAAGAGAAAACGTTTGGCTTATTAACGAAAACCGCTATCTGTATACAATAGACAATAAACAACACGTTTCCCGCCTTCAGCTTTGCATAGATTTAGGAATGATTCGAAAGCTTGTTCCTGTGGTGTGACTGTAGCGCAGTGGTAGGGTCAGAGCCTGCAGTGCCAGAGGTCACCAGTTCGAACCTCGTAGCTTGCATCTTTTTTTTCTTTCTTTAACCTATCGTTTATTTTTTTAAGCCTTTCTTTAGTCTTGCGATGGCCATCAGCTCCTATTTTTTAACCAATTTAATTTTTTTTTTACATTTTTAAGAATGTGGTTGCTTTGGTGACATTTTTTCCCGGCCTACCGTACTTTGGGTGTATTCTGAAGTGAGTTTAAAAAAAGCATTCTATCATTTGGTATAGGTAAGCTGTGCCCTACTCCCCCACCTCCTCAACCCGCACAGGAGCCACCGATGTGGACACTCTAGAATTACCTGTGTAATAGGGTCAAGTAAGTAATGCACCAACAGAAAGGCTTAACAAGAACAATAAAATTCCTTTCATTTTTAGCTCCTCTCCGAAATTTGGCAATGCGGTTGGCCCCAATTTACGAAGTATCCTTTCATCTGAAAAACTTCAAATTTTAAATATAGAACATTTAAGCATTAAGGAAGGAGGGTTTTTAATGATTTTTCTCTAGGTTAATAATATTCGGGAAATCGACCAGTTGAAAATAAGCAATTAGCATTGAATCTAATAGACATTCGCTTATTAGCACACGTTTCTGTTAGTAGTTCTTTGGCAGAACATAAACAAAAAACTAATTCACCCTGCTTAGTCAAAAAATTCGTAAGTCTGTTAAATGGCTTTGCGAAGGATGGTTTTTTGTTTTTGTGGCTAGGGCAAACAGATCCTCGGGAAAAAAATAAAGCCAAATTTGGCATAAAAACAGGGAAAAAATTTCTGATAACGGCACTTCCAGCAGCGTGTGGGACACCCAAAACCTCACTGAGGTCACCACAACCCCTCAGCGCAACCCACCTAAACTGCACCCAACGTCTACACTCCAACAAAAAGTGGGCAACCGTTTCAGCTGCCTCACCACAACCACACAAAGGCGACGCCCTCCAACCCAACCGACACGTGTGCATTGAGGATCGCGTGCCCCGTTCTCAACCGGGACAAGAGTCCAGCATCACGCCTAGAGAGACGATCGAGGACAACAGGGGCAGAGACAGACGAATGCTAAGCATTGAGATGCCTGCCCTTCACTCCACCGTCCCACTCCCTTTGCAACTCAGCTGAGGAGAGCGTCCAAAAAACAGTACGCAGATCCCTATGGGTCACGGTAAACCTGCCAACATTCAGACTACGAGCCTTAGCAAGGGCATCAGCTGTCTCATTGCCATGGATTACACTATGACCAGGAACCCACTGGATCCTCACAGAGCAACCCTCACGCTCCGCCCGACGGAGCTTAACTCCTCTCTCAAGCGCAAGTGGGTGATACACCCCCAACAATCGAAAGGACCGCTTCAAGAATAGAATCCCCGTCGCTAAGTCAGAGAAAATCTCAAGGCGAGGAACCCTGAGGTCCAGGCCGATATCAAGGGCCACAGACAGCGCAACAAGCTCCCCCATGAAACTCGAAGGGACTAAACCTAAAGAAGTATTGTTAGAGTCCGCATTGTTCTGCCTGACATTGTTGCCCGACCCAACCACTGGTGCATTTGTTACCAACCTTGTTACCAATCCCATTGTCACCATCCCCATTGTCATTCACTTGACTCGACATTAGGCCCTTTCCAACTTTACCATCTGACACCAAATAGACTAAGATCCAATTCATCAATACCTTGACGCTCGGCGATCTCGATTACTGTGGCGAATACACCATCTGACAACTGGCCCAAATCAATGTCCTGCTGTGAAAGCACACCCTTACGTTTCAAACTTAGCAAGAATCCCTTCACTCTCCGTTTTTTAGCATCCGCCATGTTGCTACGGTGTTTCAGCTAAACGGTTATAGTTTGAAATCTAATGATGTTATGTTTTGGCAGCGTGATACGATAGAAAGAATTTATTTCGTAGATTTCCTAGAATTCCCGAGCTGAGTTGAATTTGTTTCGAAGCTGTTAGGACAACAATCACTGCATGTGCGACCGTTGTTGCGTGCTTATCTCTTGGTAAACCACTGTTACCTCATTGAATGAGTTGGTTACTTAAAAGTACTTACATAAAGAGCTAACATTACATTTGGGGAGGATTGGGGGAGGGAGGGATGCATAATTGGGAAACATAATGTCGTAGATGTATTCAAAGGTCTTCAGAAAATAAAATAAGAGATAAGTCATTTGGAGAACAGGGAAGGAATTGGAAAAATGTGGTAGTAATTCAAGATCCACAAAAAGGGGGCCACGCTATTTTAGAATATGATTGGACGTAACACACCCGCCTAAATTCAACCATCTTTAGACGGGGTTGCTTTCAGTTAAAATATATTTGCTCAAAATCTTATAAATCATTGTGTAACTCGACAGAAAAATATAGTAAACGAAGCAAGCAGTCTGCATTAAGACTGTCCTGTAGCCAGTACCCGCCTCGGTAGCGCAGTGGTTAGAGCGCCCGACTAGTAAACGGGAAGTCCTGGGTTCGAGTCCCAGTCGGGGCAGTTGTCTTTTCTTTCTTTCTTGGACTAGTGTATTGTGAATCCTCACAAGGACAGTCTTTAATGCAGACTGCTTGCTTCGTTCACCCTTTACCTTGTGATTTCTTTATTTATATAGAAAAATATAGCTTCTCTGGGAATGTGGAGATGGTGGAAATCTTCGTTCCCCTAGTCATTCATTTCATGAAATGCCGTGAATTGGTGGTGATCTTAAGTAAATCTATTTTAACAAGGTTTGATGTTCACTGCGAATGAGGCAATTGACTCCAACTTCTAAAAGTGCTCCAGCTAGAATATTTACCTTTTTATGCAGAACGGAAAATTCTTATGAAGTTAAACCACTTTTATATTTTCCTTGAATGACTTCATTTGCTTTGGAATTAGAAATCGAGTCAAACAACGCCGCGAATTGCCTTTAACGTCAAATAACTGATCCCAAAATCTCGAAAGACACAATCTCGAAATACAGAGCTTCGAACCCACATTCTCGAAAATCACAATCTCGAAAACCCTAAATCTTGAGAAACCAAGATCTCGAAAAACGAAATCTCGAATGCAAGAAACTCGAAAAAAAACTTAAACTTTCAGGATTTAATATTTAAATGTTCTAAGTACGTTAAACTTTAAGTTATTTCACAAATAGTCAAGGTTGTGAGCAATTCCCTCCCAGGTAGTCATGCAAGTGTCGCTCAGCATACTCAGAAACAATTTTTTTATGCGATCTGCTACGGATATCGACTTTTTTTTATCTTCTTTCCGGTATACCAACTGTTCGTGCACAAGCTTAAGTTCTGTGAGGCTTTGTTCCTTCTGTAGACAATTTATAAAATTCCACAAAATAGGGTTGTAAGCATCTACCTCAACATCCAGAGACCTCAACATTCCTTTGGAGTCTTTTTCGTAGACAAACCCGTTCAACACAAGGTCGTTATCACCTTTGTGGCTATGGACAAACTCTGCCATCCTAACAACATTCTGCCACCCAAAACAACTGCGAGAAAGAAAAAAAACAAGTGTATATTCGGATGCCCGTCTTCCTAGTGGACTAACTACAGAGTTAGTTAACTAGGAAAGGTGGATTACTGCAAGTTATACTGTTTTTGGCTGCTAACAAAAACTGTTGTGTTTCGTTATTTTTTTTGAAAACTATCATTCTGATTGTTTTGAATTCAAATCATGTAGTCTGGGTATCGATAGCAGCCAAACTTAAAATGATAAGTTTAGTAATTATTTATTTATTAAGGATTTTCCGCGAAAAAACCGTAGTTTTAGGTTTGATATTTTGCGAGTTTTGCTATTTAATCTTTGGAAATGTTTAAATGTCTTCGGCCCACCTTATAGTGCAGTTTCACAGCTTTCAATTGAGCTATTGTTTATAAAAATCTAATTAGTAGTTTAGGTTCCCCATCAATCGAAGTTTATTCAGTTAGAAATATCTTTTTTGTAGTAAACAAAAGTTGAAAATTTCTAGGGTCAAGATTTTCTAGGTTCGAGAGTTAAAACATTCGAGATTTAGGATCTTCCAGGTTGTGGCTTTCGAGAACTTGGTTTTCGAGATTGTGTCCAGAATTCTGAATTATCACTCGAAAGAGGACTAACACATTATAGCAGTTTGCGCACTCTTTTGCGGATTTTTATGATATGCTTCGTTTCATCCTCAAGCTATCAGTTTTCCTTTCTTGCTTCAACATATTCACGTACTATACTACTATTATATTGGTATTATTTTTTCAGAACCTCGTGCTTATGCTGGACCGAGCTCTCTTTTCTTTACAGCCAATGTATTTTTCAGCAATCCATGTATTTCAGACAAAACAACGGTAAGTTGAGAAACATAAGGGCTAAAAGGCACTAAAATGCTCCGAATGTAAGGAATAAAATTATGATAACCTAACGCAAAGAAAATTAGCCAAACCTTAATTTACTTGGGGTACTGTTATATTTCGTAAGTCTACGTGGGAATGATGTTTCAGAGGGCGCGTGAGGCCCTCTATATTAGAGAAACGGGATGCCCCACAGAATGCCATCTTTGTGAAGCACGACGCCTCTGTTCGTGCCAAAAAAAACTCAAGAGAAAAAAGATTAGCTAAACAGAGAACGTTAGAGCTCGTATCCAAGAAATTCACAGCTGTGGAGGTGCACAAATAAAAACAGATTATTCATGCGAACGAAACTAAACTATAATTTCAACAGAAATTCCAGGGAACCAGGATTGTATTTATGTATGCGTATGTGTTCGTGGGTCTGGGTTTAGTTCTTTTTCATGTGAGTCTATTGTTCGTATTTTGTGTGTGAATTTTTGGTACATGAAATAAACCATTTTGTTTGTTGAATTAATAATGTACGTATACGCTTGTGTATGGACGTTGCATGGTAGGTCACAATCCTTGGTCCCTGGAATTGGAGTTGAAATTATAGTTCGTTTCGTTCGTCTGAAATTGAATTTGTTTTGATTTATTTGTGCACCTTTACGGCTGTGAATTTTTTAGGGTACGAGTTCTAACGCTTTTTCATAAACGACTTTTGTTTAGTTAATTTGTTGGCTTTTTTCGATTTTATGTTTGTTTCTTGTTTGCATACATTTTTTATGTGCGTTGGTTGGTATGTCTTTTTAACATTGTGATATTTTTATTCGAATGAAATCTATTCCGTTTTAGTTGTGTACCTTTAAAGCTGTGAATTCCATGATGATAGGAACTTTTTGTTACTTGATGGCAATACATTAGCGCGTGTCTAGATTTAACGTGCGTCAGCTCGATTCTGCACAGTTGATCTTCGTTTTCTGGGAATTCATTTGCTCCTTTAACGGGTATTCAACGTGTGTTTTCTTCCTAATGTACCCCGTCATAAGATTCTTCATTTATTTTCACAACTGATTGTCGAAAAACGATTGGTAATGTTCTGCTTCTCACTGTTTACTTTTTTCATTGTCATTGCAGTATTAAAGACGGAAAGCTAAAGGCTTAACAAGAGATAAATAAATACAGATGCAAACTTAAGTACGTTGCCTTTTGGACTTAAATGTCAGACTGCCTGAGCGGGGAATCGAACCCACGACCTTTGCAACCAAAGAC
>JAHWFP010265492.1:23271-37078 GCA_023313725.1 Lithobius niger | reverse complement strand
ATCAAAGGAATGCACAAAGGAATTCCCCTGGCGCCATCTAGTGACACAAATATCGTTAATCTTTATAGCTTGTTTCCAGGTGCACGAGGGCGTACCAAATTTTTACTCACTAATTAAGGTGTCACGTGGCTTGTTTGTAGCGTTTAAAAGTTTTGATTTGTACCTTCCTTTGCTTCCTGCGAGAGAGAACTCGATGGGCCTAGATGCTGCAATGCTAATTTGGTGGCAACCGGCCTTTAAGCCACCTAACCAAACCTAATCTAACCCGACTTAACCTAACCACAGCAGATCAGCTATTAAGTCAATTTATATATAATCGCCACTAGTGGGTGCTAAGTAACAAAGTTTCGTAGCGAGATCCGGCCTGCCTATAGAGCAGTGACATTTGCCGCCATATTGGCACCAGTATGGGTTTTGGAGGGCATAACTACAAGGTGCACTACATAAAAATGGAGGGAAAAACAACGGAAGAGCGGATTTCTTAGGCTTAAAATAACGTTGTTTTCGCCAACAACAAAAAATCGCACGTTTTAGGTCTAAGAAATCACTCTTCACAGCATCGGCTTCAGTATGACGCCATTCTGTTTCTCTCTGTAGTGCCCCTTGCAGCTAAGCCATTAAGGCTCCAGCATAGAGTTATATAATATAATACTACGTCGTGTCACTGCTCTATTGTGAATATCAAATAAAACAGATATTTCCATGCTGTTAACGTTTGATTTTTGTTTATTTATTCGTCACATCGCAGAGTTACTCGTTGTTAAGCTGGAATGTTTTTTTAGGCTTTGTAGTTATGGCTGCTCGCAGATTATGTAGGCCCCTTAGAGGTCAGGGCCCACAATATGTACTGCGTACTTAGCATACCTGTACGTTGTGTTACTGATCTAGACCACCCACTGATCTTGACAATTATCCAGGATCGCTTTCATAGGGGTGACATGATACTTACCTACCAAATTACTCGTCGTCTTCATGACCTTGGCCCTGCTCTTGTTTTTTATGCCAAATTACAAGACCAGTCGTGGTGATCCTTTCCCCATGTGTGCTACTGTCTCTTGCAGTAAATTCCATTACAGCTGAACTCCATTAAGCTCTCCGAGTTAACAAAATTCCATCAAAATCGGTTCAGTAGTTATAGCGTGATGTTACCAAAAAGGAACACCAATGAGTCGCTGTATAAGGAGCTACGCTTACGTCGCACACTCCACTGTAATAATTTCCAATGAAAACATGTAAGACACATTAAACGACAAATACACAAACACGCTTAAACTAAGTCGTTTGTTAACTGTCTGTAACCCTCATTCGCAATAAATACCGTAATAGGTGAGTCGGGTGGAATTAACCGTGTTTACTTTTCTGTTCGGCTTGTGCCCCTGACAGTCCATGTCCCGGGGTGGGTAGGGGAAAACTCCTCGTGCTTCGTACCAAGATTTCCCTACCCGTAATCAACATGGACTGCTCTGGTGTAGTAAAACTGAAATTATCCACTGTTAATTTTCTCTGACTCACATGTATCCTACACTTAATGTGGGGATTTAGTCTAGGAGCTAGCTCATGTCACATATGCACGTTCATGTACCCTAAATTTGACTGCTGGGCCTTATTACACATGTACAGGAGTGTTAAAAACAATAGGTCACATGGTCCAAATCATGGTCATTCCACCATATTGGACGCCATATTGAAAACTAAGCCCAATTTTCGTTAATGAGTATCTCCCTTACAGGTGGTTCGATTTTAAGTTTCTTATAGCTCATTTTAATCGCCTTTAAATGCCCTACAAATTTTGCTACATGACGTTTTTTTGATAATCCCATTACCTTTTGAGAAAATGCGTGATTTTAATAAATATTAAGCTTGTAGCACCCCATTCCGTTCCTTCACGTCATGTCACAGGCCGTTAAAGTTTTGTTTGGATTAACAGCATGTAAATTAGAGGAAACACATATACCGTCCGTCCCGTTCCGTGACGACCCGTCGGCTGATGAACAGGACTGTCGAGGCAGAAACCTTTCAGTGGGAAACTGATCAATTCGGAGAAGTGTACGCACCTGCGCACAACGCCCTACCCCTGCTAAATACAGATGTCATCATGCCTGATCGTAAAGAATTAACACTACGACTTTCGATTTAATTACCTACTTAAGGTAACTACAAGTCCTTCTTCATTTGCATGCATTTGCAATTGACATTTGCATATGGTAGTAAAGACATATTTTCCACTAATGTCTGAAGATTATTTATAGGGGTTATGCAACGGTTCTAAATTTCCTTTTTTTTTTTTCAATTTAAAGGTCACGGCACATCATTTTCATCTTTTTTAAAGAATTTCTCGCAATTACAGAGTCTAACAAAACACACAGGATCGGATGCACCTCTGCATTTGCGGAGTTAAAGTACACTTTTTTCTCTGTCACAATAGTCCAAAGGCTCTAAAGCTGTTGACGCATTCAATGCATTAATCTATTTGAAAGTTCCGTAAATTTTTGTGATGGCATTGACGGAATCTATTGATCCATTACACGTAAACTTGAGCCAAGTACATGAAAAAAAAAAACCTTCTATTTTCTTTGCCATGTCCTCATCCAAATGGTGCTTTACCAGAATCGAATAGCAGGTGTTCAGCACTAGATTCTGCTATTTTCAAAGTAAAAATTCCTCTTCCTTCTTGTTTTTAATCAGAATTGGATTTCTAACAAAACCTGATAAATCTCAGCTAGTCCACAAACTGGAATCCAAGTTACAAACTAACTGCACCTATTACTGTTGCTCCAACATACCTTGGCAAAGCAACTGTTGGGACTACATGCTATTGACAAGGAAGTTACTTCTGAAATCTATGAAGCTGAAGTCATGGAGAGTATGATGACTACATTTTATTTGGAAAGCTATCTGTTAAGCTTTCTACATAAGGAAGCGTGTAGATAATATTTTTGACATCTGCTAGGAGAAAAGCGTGAAGGGGTTGTTTGAAAGGTCCATGCATTCAAGGAAAACTTATCTGTAGTTTATGTAGCACAAAATAACAGCACAAAATGTGTCATCTGCTTCCTGTACATCACGCCAATGTCGTACTTTATTGACTGGTTATCACAGAAGGAAACTTCTGAAAAGAGCTCCGTTCTCAATTTTTTGGAAGGAGTGCTTACGGGGTATCGGCCAGTATGCTTGACTATTAAGAATGGGGGTCACTGAGGAAGGGCTGAGTTTAGTATCTGATCTTGAAGAAGCAGACGACAGGATGCTAGCCCATATTTCTCGTGCAACAATTACTTCAAAAGTTAGTGAAGTTGTGATTTATTCTATTGCCAATTACGTCTTTATTAATGCACTGTATCATTACCACGATAATTGGAAAAACTATGACCATTAAAAACTTTGGATTGCTTTGGAGTGGGAAAAGCTTCTCAGTGCATTTCTTTGTTACTGAAAACAAAGTACCATACACTGTTGGACAACTTTATCAGAAATTCATTCTGTAATAGGAATAGATACCACCAGCGCAGTAGGTACGATGTTGGCAGCTTTTAAAAGGGCAGAATCTAGTGTTGAAGACATGTTATTATGGCACCATCACACACCACCATGGCACATGGCACGGAGACATGGAAGAGAACAGAGCAGGTTTTTTCATGCATTGGCTCAAGTTTACGTAGAATGGATTAATTGAGTTTCCATCAATGCCATCACACAAAAAATGTGAAACTTTCAGATGGATTAATGCATTAAAACATTATATCCATTTTGACATACATGTTTGAGTTTGGATCACTTACACAATAACTAAACACAAGAATTACAGTAAGAATACGTTACTTACGTCCGATATAACCATTTAATTACTGCTTCACCAAAACACGACATGGAGATTGCCATTGTTTTGCTAGAATGATCAGAAATTAATGCCGACAGATGTCACTTTTCGATTTCGACTCGCTGCCAATTGAGATACCTGTATTGACTGTGAGGAGCTCAAGCATCTGACGGCCTTAGCTGGCCGGCAGTGTAGTGGCCAGCTAAGGCCGTCAGACACTTGAGCTCACAGTCAATACAGCTATCTCAATCGGCTGCGAGTCGAAATCGAAGAGATCCGTCTGTCGGCATTAAATTCTACGCGTTCCAGCAAAACAATGGCGACCTCCGTGTCGTGTTTTGGTGATGCAGCAATTAAATTGTTATATCGGACGTACGTAACGTATTCTTAGCGCAATTCTTGTGTTTAGTTATTGTGTAAGTGATCCAAAAGTCAAACATGCGTGTCAAAATGGATGTAATTGCCCTTTAAATAAACTTTTGGGATAAACTTTGAGCACTTTTCGAACTACGGGATTCTGATCGCACAAGGGGGACACCCCCTTAAGTTGGTTCCTGGCAGGGTTCGTAAAAGTTGCAGGTAATTCTTTTTTGCTAACCGTGTATTGTCATGCTGGAACGCCCTGCCCCAGGCTGACGTCATGGCAAACTCCCTTCCAACTTTTAAACACCGACTCCGCACCTGCAATCTCTCTTCCTTTCTTGTTCGTCGGGATTTTAGTATATTGTAATGTATTGTTTCCGTATATTGCGTTTAATTTGTTTTTTAAGACACGGCTCCAGTTGCTACACAATGTTTAACTTGATTGTATTGTATTTATTTAGCACCATTGCCCGAGTCAGGTGTGTCCCGTTAGTTCCTATTTCCATTTGGGAATAAATTGTTTATTATTATTATTATTAAATGTGTCAATAGGAATTTTAATAAGGGAAAGGGGTGTATACTTGGCTAACCTCCGATTACCGAAGGGGGGCGGGGGGGGGGGGGGGGAGTCGAGAAAATGTCCGTAATGAGTCATAATAAATCCAATAGCTGCTGAAGGATGTTGGTAGTTTTTCACTCTACCCAGTCAGATATACCGGTAGGGACGTTGCCAGAGTCCCCTTTAAAGTCACCGACCAAACAATCTCTTTCACGCAACTAGGCAAAGAGCTGCCACTGCTCAGCTGTCGGGAATATGCGCCATTACTTTTGAATATTCTACTAGTCGTCAGTCCGTTAAAAATTACGGAATTTATAGCGCCCCCCCCCCCCCCCTCTAGCAAAGTTATACCTGTGTCTCCTAAAATAAAACACGCGGCTGAAACGACTACCTGGTTGTAACCGGTCTGCTCTACACTTTCGAAAGGCGCACACCTCTACCACGCTCGGCAACAGTAATCTCTATTACATAATCTAAAATTAGTAACCATCACAGGTTAAAAATGTGTTACCGTTCAGGCCTATCTTTAGATTTTAGGCGTAATTGTCAGCTGTTAGACCTAATTTTAACCTGCCGTTTTAATTTCGTAAGTAGCCAACGGAGAATTGGGTTCGAGAGTAGACCAATTCATCCATGCAACACGATGTGGAGACTATTTTAATGAAGCTAAAGTGTGTCGTTAACGGAATCCTTTTGTTTTTGCGGTTGCGTGTCTTTCTGTAGTAGTTAAATGCGATGATCAAATTTTATTATTTCATTGAGTTATTTCGAGAATGCCTCTCAGATATAAGGAAGCAGTTAAGGTGACAGAAGGTTGTACAGAAGACTGTTCGGCTGTACAGAAGACTAAAATGGCAGCAAGAACTGCCAAGGTTTCCAAAAAAGTTTCTGCCGTGGAAAGTAGTGATATCGTTCACCGGAAAGGCTACCCCCACGTTTCGAGTGCCATTGGCGATCACTCAATCGTAACTGATGCTAGACCGTTGGGTGGGAGTCACTGTTTGGCGACCACGGTTTAAAAATTCTTGCTTATACTAATGTCACACGCAGGTAGAAGAATATACAGGAAGTACCACTCTTTCTCTACTGACTACGGCAAACATTTAGACTGAAAGAAGTACCTGCTTTCAGTGATTTACTGCCAGAGGAGCTGTCGTTGAGTAACAGGAAGCGCAAAGCATCATGGGGATCCCAAAACTATTTAGCGTCACTATTGATCACGATCACGGTTATTGCATGGATTTTGCAACAATGGGCCGGTATAAGCGCGATTTAATGCACACTTTTGGTAGAGCGACGTCCGAGGAGGTGTGGAAATCATCAGAAGTGTACTCATCGTTGGCCTATGCTTTCACCTTTTAAGTTAGGTTGTTGCCATGTTACGAGTATTTGGAGTATGAAACCCAGTTTCAGACCACCTGCATTCTCCAGTAGTAGGTCACCAGCGTCTCAAAATCCTCAAACTGGACACTCTTGAGGCAAACCTTTCCTTGACTAACAAAATTGTGCATTACATGCTTCCTATCGACCTTAAAGGGATATACCCTCCAGCGCCATTTTTCTCGATCCTCCACATCAAGTACGGCCTCAAAGGTCTATTTCCTTACCGTTAGTCTTTCCCTTGCTAAAAAATCCTTTTTTAAATGTGTAGTCTAGGAGATTTTCTGTTGAATATAATGGAACTTTATTTACTAACGACCCGTCAATAAATCATGTATTGCGCGCGTACAATAATCATGACGTTTCATCTCTGTGTGTACAACTACTAATTTACTAATAATTACCATGAGATCTAAAATCTAATAGACTAATGCGGTAAAAATTAAAATTAATTATTCCAATAGATCGCCAAAGCAAAATTATAAGACACTAGCCTAGAAAATTATTAATTGTGATTTTAAAATACGAGAATCATTCCGGTTTGTGACGACACAATCAATGGGTTCACGCTGGCTGGACTATTAGGCACAATGCCAATTGAGACAGTAACTACGTTTTCGTTGCGAGGAACGAAGCTACCGTCTCAGTTGACCTTAGCTGTGTAAATACGCGAATGTGATCGTCGCGTGGGTGTTGTGAGGCAGGCAGTATGTTGCTTTAAAGTTAAAGAAGAAAGAAAAAGAAAGTTAAAAACAAATGAACTATATAAAGAAACTAACATTTTTAAAATTTCAGAATTAAAAGACTACATAATTGCGACAAAAAACTACTATATAAATAAACATAAAAATTATAATTGTAAAGAGAAAACGAGGAACATAAAACCAAGTTTTATCTTACCAAAATGGAACAATACATATGGGAAACGAAACAAAAAATGGTAGATACCATATATTTTTAATAAAATTCTGAAAAAATATGTTAAATTACCAAAATATAAGTGAATTGAAGCCAAAATTTAAAGAATTATGGGCTAAACAATATACTTAATTTGTATAATAATAATTTCAAAATTAAACACTAATCAAATTAGATGAATATATAACATATTGAATATTTAGTAACATCACAGTATAATTGTTTAAATTTCAAATAACTAACAAAAACATGAAAAATCAAAGCAACGAGGCGAAATGTTGTTTAGCGTAATAAATTATTAATATCTAGACACACGCTAGTGTGTCGCGCCAAGTTAGGCAACAATCATCACAACAAACATCACATCAATTCAATTGTCGAGGTTGCAAACCATTGTAGAGCAACGCCAAAGCGTCAGTGTCTTATATCTTGAAGCATAGTTGGGCACATTTCAGGTACTTGGGGGACAATAATAATGCGGTACAAAAGCTTAAATTGTGTTGAAATCAAGAGCAATGACCCACCTGACAAAAATTAACTCGTGTAGGAATGCCAGCTAAGCTGATTTCAATGCAAAATCTGACCCTCAATAACGTTGAAAATGTGTAACTAGCTAGCTACTAGCTAACTAGCTAGCTAATTCTAGTCCGCTCATCCCCATGTTAATTTCCATAGGGTGATTATTCATTGATACCGAGATAACGGGAAGGCTTCCAGCTATGAAAACACAAAGTTGTATTATTGTATATAACTCTATGCTGGAGCCAGTAACTGGGATAGCTGCAAGGGTCACTGGAGGGGGGAAAGAAGGGCGTATTACTGAAGACAATGCTGTTGAGAGTGGGTTTCTTAGGCCTAAAACGCGCGATTTTTGTCGATTTATTGGCAGTTGCTGACATTTTTAAGCAAGTGGAATCTTTTCTTTTCCGATTACAACTAGCAGCATAAGGGATTGGAGAAAAGAAAACAACGTATTTTTAAGCCTATGAAATCCGCTCTCAAAGCACTGCCTTAACTAGAATTGCCGTTGTTTAACCCTCCATTTTGATCTAGTGCCCCTTGCAACTATCTCTTTTGTAGCCAATATGACGTCACATAGTTTTTTCACAGCCAGGACTTGATTCTCCATAACGAGGCTAGATAGAGGATGTGGGTGTGGATTTTGTTTGCCTTCAAAAAAAAAAGGGATGATGACGTCACAACTCTTAAATTGAAGCCGCACCAGACATATCATCAACCAACCAAATCTACCCACAAAAATGCAGTCGATGTAAGCTGGACTCTTCAAAAGATCACTGATGCTAACTTCCTTTCGTTGTTTTCTTCCTAGCGATTCAAGAGAAAGTTGTTACGAACCAACTCACCCAAGATGGCGGCACACTTTAGGATTAGCCTGTTGGCAATTTATGCTGTATTGTTTGGTGTTGAGAGCTATCATCATTTGGAATGCACTGACCTCTACGCATGCGTCCCTTACATCGAAGATGCATGCTGTGTACAGAAACACCGTTGCTGTAACAGAAGTAAGTGCAGATACTTGTATTTTTTTTTAATAGCGGAGTGGATATTTGGGCCGTAGCCTCCTACACCAACAGCATACCATGCCGCAATGCACCACAATGTAACAATGCACAACACCATCCAGGTTTGCCATGCGATGTCTGGGCGGCACACCTTAAAGGGCAATTACATCCATTTTGACATACATGTTTGACTTTTGGACACTTACACAATAACTAACACAAGAATTGCGGTAAGAAACCGTTACTTACGTCCGATACAACAATTTAATTAGGCTATTGCATCACCAAAACACGACACGGAGGTCGCCATTGTTTTACTGGAACGCGCAGAAATGAATGCCGACAGACGGATCTCTTCGATTTCGACTCGCAGCCGAGTGAGATATCTGTATTGACTGTGAGGAGCTCAAGCGTCTGACGGCCTTAGCTGGCCACTACACTGCCGGCAGATTCTTACCGCAATTCTTGTGTTTAGTTATTGTGTAAGTGATCCAAAAGTCAAACATGCATGTCAAAATGGATGTAATTGCCCTTTAAATGCTTTCTGTGCCAGAACAATTCTGTGGTGTGTTACCATAGCAACCAATCCACAAGCTACCCCTCGCAAAAGGAAATGTAGTAAAATGATTTCTTGACATTAACGCGGAAAATGATGTTGCATCAATACTTCAGAAACAATTCGTAATATTTGACGCGAGTTGTTTTCAAAACTAGAAAACAACTGAAGTCCAATAATGCTTAAATGTTTTATTGCATGAAATATTCACTGCTATAGAACAGTTTTTTCAGGATGCATTACACACTTAACTTTGCTCGCACCCAAGGCAAACGAAGAGAAAAGAAGCTGCATTTTGAGTAATACTTAAGAAATAATTCGTAATAGTTGACGAGTTTGCACACATTAGGCCTATTTTTTGGTTAATTTACTTTGCGTTAGCAAGTACACTGAACTGAAGAAACCTACACAGAGTATTTTAAGGAAAGTACAATCACCTCCTGACAGGTGGAGAACCACAACATCCAAATGGTAAACACAGGTAAAATTTTCGGCTAAAATGTACAGCCTTGGTCACTAAAAAACAGGTGAAAAAGTGAATAAAAACTGGTTACATTGTATGGCAAGTCATTGCCCAGCTAACAAATTACTCGTTAAGGCCAAACTGTTAGTACTCAAATCGTTGATTCTGGAAGTACATTTGCGGCTTAACACTTTCAAGCAGAAATTGCATCAACTTTGGAGAAATATTACGTGTTTCTATCCCTACCCACATTTTCCCCTTGCTCGAAGCTTTGAAACAAAAAATTGATAATTACACTACTGATATTGTGCAGCGTCACGCCAATAAGTTTCGCATTTTGAAAGAGAAAAACGATAAACTCGAGATGCTCAAGCCCAAGAAACTGTTACCCAACAAGCACTGTGTTGTTAACGGACCCCTTGTACCTAAATACGAAAGGATTGCAGCCAAAGAATGGGTCATTAATAAGTCGACCCACCCTTTGACACCATCTGAAACCACGGTCCTGAGCAAAGACCTAAAATTTTCCGTTCTGCCAAACCCAAGAAAGGTCTGGCCTGCTTTCGTCGTTGGACTGGAAGCCGGGGGTAAATTGCTTCCTCAAGCCGAGGACGTCAGACAATCGGTACAATCTAAAATCAAAACCTGGGGTAGTAAATGGTCTAGTTTCTACCAAACGAACATTACCAAAGAAGAAGGACTTGCCTTAAAACAAATTCGGGAAAACCAAAACGTGGTGGTGGTTCGTGCTGACAAAGGCAATGCCACTGTGATCCTGGATAAATGCGATTATCAAAATAAACAGGCAACCATACTGGAAGATGGGACCACTTTTCGTAAATTGGAAGAGTCTCCGATAGAAGGCTTCCAGAACAAAATCAACAAGTGTTTAAATAAGCTGGTTAAAGACAAAGTGCTGTTACCAGCACAAAGAGTAGCATTGGCAGTATAACTTCCTGCACACCCATTCGTATTTGCTACTTGTAAAACCCACAAACCTGACTGCCCCCTACGTCTCATAACCGTAGCTAAACATGCTATCAATGCTGAAATTAATGACTTTGTTGCTCCAATCTTGAAGCAGGCTGCTTCAAACCAGTACACTGTAAAACACGCCACCACCCTCAAGCAAAGGCTCGATCATCTTGAAATTTCAGATTGGGGGGAGGGGGGTTACTTTGTCTCATTTGACGTCCAAGCTTTATTTCCGTCCATTGATAGGGCCCTCATTCTACAAATTTTGGCAACCAAACTGGACCAAACCAAGACAACATTGATTTGAAAAAAATTACCCCAGCGCACGTCGTAAACATTGTCCAAACAATCTTTGATACAAACTATTTTAAACATGGATGTGTGTTCTATTCACAGATCCAAGGAGTTCCAGTAGGGGCCTCAACTTCGGGGTATTTGTGTGATATCGTGCTTAACGAACTTGACAAACGAGTCAATGACACCCATATTGAGCGGTTGCACCATTGGTCACGATACGTTGACGACATTTTTGCGTGGCTGCGTAACAAAACAGATATTCCACCAATCATGTGCACATTATGCGACTTTCACCCGTCTTTAGGTTTCACTGCGGAGGCAGAAAATGAAAATGGATCTATCCCATTTCTTGACATTGAAATACATAAAGATCAGGTTCTTCAAAAAATTTACACTTCACATTACATTAAGCCAACTCAAACCACAAGATCAATTCAGTTCAACTCTGCACATCCGCCAGCTGTACTGAAAGGCGTACTCCGGGGGAAAATTAAGAGGGTTTGTGAACATTGCACACGGATCGAAGATAAACAAATCGAAACCAAGCGCATTTATCACAAGTACACAAGCAACGGATACCATGACAACTTGGTATTAAAAGAACTAACCAGATTTCAAGAAAAAGAAACTAACCAGGAAGGTCTAGCATTCAGCCAAGTTAAAAGCAACCACGCTCTCCCCCCCCCCTACCAAATCCAGCACAAAGCAACTGAGGTTCCACCACTAGATTGGACGGTGTTACCATACATTCCTGGCATTTATGAAACAGCCCACCGCATTTTTGCCAAATGTGGTGTTAGAGTTGTAGCTAGACCGGTTAGCACCATTGGCACCATGATGCACTCCTGCCAACCCCAGAATATTGATGAATTCAAGCCTTATCACGTAGAGGGTAACCTCTGCAATCTAAGTCCTGTCGTACCCACCTGCCTCAATTTGCAAGACACCTTGTTTAACCACAAGATTGATACAACCAGGAATATAGTGTACTGCATAATGCGTGGAGTGCCCCTACATCTACATAGGTCAGTGCAAGCGCCCAATTGGAGCCCGCAAACTTACCCATGAGGGGGGGGGGAGGCAAGATCAAGATCAGATGAGTCTTATGCTGTTACCAAACATGCTATCCAGAACAACCACTCTGTAGATGTCAGTGGTACCTCCATTATTTGCATTGAACCCATAGAAAAAATTCGTCTTCAACTTGAAGCATACTACATAACCAGAAATTGTAGCAGAGCAATGAACACCATAAAAAATTTTGCACACATGGAAAAATGGGAAAAAATTGTTCAAAGCTTTGCCTGTTAATGTTGTATAGAGGTCAGTGGTGGTTGAAATCGAAGATGGCCGAACAGCAATGACTTGCCATATAATGTAACCAGTTTTTATTCACGTTTTCACCTGTTTTTTTAGTAAGTAGGTCTGGATTGGGTCGAATAACTCAGTGTACATTTTCATAACTCATTGTTTTATTGTTCCTATGTTTGTATAGGTGACCAAGCTGTAGATTTTAGCCGATAATTCAAAAGAAAAAAAAGAGCAATGACTTGCCATACAATGTAACCAGTTTTTATTCACGTTTTCACCTGTTTTTTAGTGACCAAGCTGTAAATTTTAGCCGAAAATTTTACCTGTGTTTACCATTTGGATGTTGTTGTGGTTCTCCACCTGCCAGGAGGTGATTGGACTTACCTTAAAACCTTCAAAACCACAAATTAATAGATGTTGAATCTGCACAGAGTAGTAGTAGTAAGAGGACACTCTACTGGCTGACAGCATATGTAAGTAGGCCTATTTTTTGGTTAATTTACTTGCATTAGCAAGTATTCACTGAGCGCAAGAAACCTACACAGAGCAGTAGTAGTAAGAGGACACTCTACTGGATGACACCATATGTAAGTAGGCCTATTTTTTGGTTAATTTATTTGCATTAGCAAGTATTCACTGAACTGAAGAAACCTACACAGAGTAGTAGTAACACACTCTACTGTATGACACCATATGTAAGTAGGTCTGTATTTGCACACATTAGGCCTATTTTTTAGTTAATTTACTTTGGGTCAGCAAGTATCACTGAACTGAAGAACACTCTACTGGAAGACATCATATGTAAGTAGGTCTATATTTGCTCGCGGTTAGGCCTATTTATTAGGTAATTTACTTTGCGTTAACGAGTATTCACAAGGGTGGAATGTAAAAACTTGGGCATCACTATCACACACAAAGAATTTCATCACTCTGGGTTCACGTACTGAGGTGGCCCAAGGGCCTTCAAGTTTAACATTGTATGCCAATGGGTGAAACGGCGAAAAAGGCTAAAATGTTGATTTGACCGTTTTAAAATCTAATTTTTAAGATTAGCTCAGGCGATTCTCTGAGAAACTACGTTAGTGCCGTAATTACAAAGAATTTTATGTCTATTAAAAACTGTGGGAACAATTTAGCATCGAAAATTGGCCAAAATGACCTTTTAGGCAATTTTGGCCCATGACTACTACATACACTCTTGCACAAAAAATTTTTATGGCAATTACAGCTACCTTTCTTAGAATCTTAGTGTTTCAAAAGAGATTATGTTAAAATTTAAATTAAAACCAGTCAAATCATCATTTTTGGCTTTTTCGCCATTCCGCCCATTGTCATACAATGTTAAGCTTGAAGACCCTTGGTGCGCCTCAAGACACGAACCCCCAGAGTGATGAAATTTTTGTGCAAGATAGTGATGACCAAGAGCAACATTTACACCCCCTGACAATGACGAATTCCAAAAAAGGTTTCTACACACCACCCTGGTATCTACACTCCACTCCACTCCACTAACCTAAAGAAGCTTACAGAGTAGTAGTAGTAGTAGTAAGTTGACTCTACTGGATGACACCGTATGCAAGTAGGTCTACATTGCGTTTAGTTAGGCCTATGTTCTAGTTGATTTACTTTGCATTAGCACATATTC